>JAUTBQ010013349.1:0-19415 GCA_032361185.1 Lepetodrilus ovalis
ACCCCACCCCGCACCTCCCCCCCACTCCCCCCTCCCTCAAACACGCATCTCACTGTCTCCCAATTATAGGTGTGGCATAATAGTATCTTATAATAACAATGTGTAGCTTAAGTCAATAAGGTACTTTCATGCACTAAGGGGAGGCAACTCAAAGCACAATGTGCTCAGTGATCAGTAACAGCTTGAACATCACCAACAGCTTGAAGTTTGTGGAGTAATAACATGTAAGGAAAGAATGTCAGCTTTCTTTGGTTTGAAAACTACAGGAATTAGTTTTTAGCAGTGAGGTGGTCAGTAATTGTTCTTAAAGTGAGGCGGTAAGTAAAATAGAGTAACACAGCAATTAATAATGTTTTAGCAAAAAAAATATGCATCGCAGACTAATGTTATTTGATAAAACATAGTAACAGTAACAATCTACACAAGCATTACCAACAGTACATTGTGGTAGTTTCTGCTAAACTGGTTGTCATGATAAAGTGGAAATGTGACAGTTTTATTGCCATAGACTAACACAATGTCTATGGCTGGGTTGGTGTTACATTACATACACAGTATACACAACCCTACACAAACCTGATCTGAAGTTCCATTTTGGGGCTGGTTACGCTGCTTAGACTGAAACAACGTTGATCTCAATTTTTTCAAGAGAAAAACCCAGACAACATCACAACAATCATCTTCCATCATTTTGAGACCATGGGCTGTATCGGGAGACTACACTGCTTGTATTGTCACAGTCCATTGATTATCGACGACAACTGTAGAGTCGGGACAGTGAGCCAGGTGGCGTAGGGAGGACGTGAACACATTCCAGGACGTGGGGACAATAGCTGACTGCACAGCACATGAACCATCCACGTTGTTGTTACTAACGCCGCTATTAAAGTGCAGCTGCAGTAACAATGCAGTAAGTAATCACACAAACTGACATTGTTGTTCAATCTTGCATGAAGTTGCTATGATGACTTTAAATACTAAATTTTTGCACATTCACTTTACATTGCCACTAAGTACAGATATTAGCTCTGTAAAGAGTTATGACATCATAATCATCAGTTTCATGTAAAGAATGAATGGAATGTTGGTGCCGGAATGTTTGGTTTAGTACATGTCATACTGGTGCCTAAAATGTGATTGACATAACATACTGAATAGACAGGCTCCAAAATATTGTTGTTGAATCATTGGATCCTAGTTAACTCTCCAATCATTGCATCCTAATAAACTCCAATCAATGCATCTGAGGAACCCCTCCAATCAGTGCATCTGAGGAACCCCTCCAATCAGTGCCTGAGGAACCCCTCCAATCAGTGCATCTGAGGAACCCCTCCAATCAGTGCATCTGAGGAACCCCTCCAATCAGTGCATCTGAGGATCCACTGCATCTGATGTAGCATGCACAGTCGTACAATCAGGTTATGAGTACAATCTGTGGCTACAGATGACCCAGTGGACCAACATGTAACTACTTAATGTACAGTAACTACTTCATGTACAGTAACTACTTCATGTGTACAGTAACTACTTCATGTGTACAGTAACTACTTCATGTAACTACTTCATCTTTCCAATATATCTTCTCTCACACCCCTACTGTATTTGTATTACTGTAAATAATAAACTGTTAGCAAGCATAAAATTTTAACAAATCTAACAAGTTGCTCGTACTTTAACATTTAATTCGCTAATATTTTTTAAAGATTGTTCCATAGATGTATGTGTGTAGGCCTTTCATTATTGCCACCACTTATGTTGTTCATGATTGTAATTTCCTTGAATAATAACATCAGTTTACAAAACAAATTTAAAAAATATAACATTTTATGATTTACAATGAATTATTTGAAATTCACACATCAGATATATATGGGGAATGAGTACATGTATATTTATTTCCACATACTTGACAGCTAATAGACCAGGAAGTAGTCCTATATGTGTGACTGAGTGACCTGGTATAGGTCAAAGGTCAAACATTAATCATATGTTAACTCTCAGTCTACAGCTGTCAGACATCACAGTTTTTAACCCATACATCATACATAAACCCCAAAAAATATATTGTACAAGGAATACGATATGACAGTATGGTGTGTAGCATTCCACTCAGATCATAATGAGGTGGGTACATCCATTCAGAAATACGCCACATTTAGATACTTACTCTTCGAGATTTGACCAGTTTGGCTGACAAGACTCGGTCATGGTGACTAGAGCGTCGGAATTCCACTTGTATTCCATCCGCCAATCGCAGACTGTGTAGAGAATCACTGGGTCGGAGGTTGTTTATACTTCCAAAGGCTCTCATGCTCTCCGAAAATAACATACTCCCTCCTGAAAACAGACGTAACATTTTAATAACATGACACAGCACAAATAAAAAGAACACCAATTATATAATAATAAAATACTGATGTAAACATTCGAGAATAATTATGCATACAACAAAATTAAATATTTATAAATATTTGATCCAATACCACTCAGAAGGTTTCAAAGCATACAAGTATATCGGAGTGTTCCTATTGGAGTGTTCCTATTGGAGTGTTCCTATCGGAGTGTTCCTATCGGAGTGTTCATGTACAGGCCAGCACGGACCAGTAAAACATTATCTGGCACCTTCCAGGAACCGTGAGCTTCTGACCTGGCAGAGTGATATACACATCTACACACCACATGCTGTCAGATAGCAGCAACATATATGTGGAAATATTATTCCGTCATTCATCGGAGACAACATACTAAAACAACGAAGATACTAGTAGTTCAGTTACTATCGTAGTTAAGTTGGTTAATACAGCAAACGTGTGAGAACAGAGAACCTAATGTACAACATACATTCAACATTGCCAGGTGTAGTCAACATCTTGTACTTGCATCCTGTGTGAGACGTCGACCTTAATAAACACCTGTACTACGCTATATATACCACCAGATGATGCAGTCTCTGTAGGTACTGGTGCATATTAATGTTGTCATTACATGTACTTTTTTTTTTTACTTCAAGCAATAGAGATAGCACCATCCAGCACAAACAGAAGTCCTGTTAGATAACACTTCCTTGTTCATGAATAGCAAATATTAAAGTATATTGGAGAGCGTATATCAACTTGTTGGAATGTCGGCATTGAGGCCCCATTATAAAGAATGGCTGTGTCGCTATGAGAGTCGTATCTCTGTGTTAATGAATAGGGTCCCTCGTATCGTTTTAATGTATCGGGTCCCTCGTATCGCAGCGCTATGATTAGTCTATGGAACAGGACATTAACTTGTAAATAAATAATCATGTACAACACATACCAAACTATCAGCTCTGAAGAAAAGGTATTTTAGATGACACCAAGTTTACAAACGTTACCATTAAGACTGTAAGAAGTTTGAGTTTACAGACACATAATCATAAGTAGACAAAAGTAATTATGATATCAGTTGATATCAAGAATGATAGACTTATTTTATATATACCGGTATTCTGATAAGAACACACAAAGAAATGAATACATTGAACATGTAATATGTAAACCTGCGTACACAGCTCGTTGATGAAGCTTTAATATATTTACTACATTTCCAATATCGCACTATCACGGCCAACTCTGACAAGTACATGACAATCCTAATGAATATTTCCTACATCTAACAAGGCTTTGATAACCAGCTGGCCACAGATCAGCATGTACATATTGAACAGATTTGTTAAAAACAATTTCCTCTTGAGCAATTAACCTCATTATACTACCTCTTTATGCAGGAACTAACTTGATAAAACAACAGTGACTTGACAGTGATGACAATAGACTATTGTTTGATTCATGTCTCATCACCATTGTTTGCTGTAGCAGGCACGGATCACATCCTTACAATAACAAACATAATCTGTGTCCCTACTTTGAGTTCAAGTATTTTACTGAAATAGCACATAAAATCAATAACTTTAGTCTGCAGCACTCATCTCGGTGACCTCTGGCTGTACAACAGAGTCTGAGAGTATGAGAGTCTAAAGAGTAGTCTGAGAGTAATCTGAGAGTCAGAGAGTAGTCTGAGAGTCAGTGAGTCAGAGAGTAGTCTGAGAGTCAGAGAGTCAGAGAGTCTGAGAGTCAGAGAGTCAGAGAACACGGCTACAGTATGCTTACAAGTGTGATGTCAAAGATATTAGATCTCACACTTATTCTATTTTGATTCGGTGAAGGTAAAGGAGATGATTGGTGTCACAGAGATGATTGGTGAATGTCATAGAGGTGATTGGTGAGTGTCACAGAGATGATTGGTGAATGTTATAGAGATGATTGGTGAGTGTCACAGAGATGATTGGTGAATGTCATAGTACGGGTAGTTATTTGTAGAAGTAATACCTAAGTTGTCAAAGTAATGATTGGTATGAGCAATAGTATTGTGACAGGTAGGTCACAGTAATGATTGGTGGATGTCATAATAACAACATAGTAGCATAAATACATAGGTAGGTGGGACATTTGCTGGGAAGAGAAGTATGAACACAACCTGCAGTTTTTACATGTCAGACTGCGAGTGTCTAATCCATTCAAAAGATAGAAAGAAATAGGGATTGGAAATATACAGTCATAGAATATTTCATCACTACCTCCATTTCGTAACCATGGCAACCATCCTGTATCTGTCAAATTTGACGTTGATTTACTTTTTCCTTGCAGGTTTGTCTCCGGTAGAAGTGTCATGGTGTAACGTAGGTTAGTATCCTAAACATATAGTGTCATCGGTGTAACTTAGGTCAGTATCCTAAACATATAGTGTCATCGGTGTAACGTAGGTCAGTATCCTAAACATAGTGTCATCAGTGTAACGTAGGTCAGCATCCTAAACATATAGTCACTAGTGTCATTGTGGCACAGAGACAGCGCTAGTCACTTTCCTTTATGTATGTAGGAATATGTACATCAGGGGTCAGGGGTCAGTGGTCTGGTGGTATGCCGTGATGATCCTTTCATCTATTGTTTACATCCATCCAAGGAGTTGAGACAGCAACAGGTTGTACATTGTGTTGTGTACACCAATAAGACCATGTGTTCAGTAAATCTATATCCACTCTCACACTGGGAATAATAAATACACCGTAGATACAAACTCCTGTGGATTGGTCCTGTAAGTATTGGTCTTGTAGGTATTGGTCCTGTTGTCACATATCTTGTAGGTACTTGTCACTAATGTCAGAACATATGGTAAAGTTTGACCTCTGTCACAAACTCATCAGCAACAGGTACACGTGGACTATGTGTGGTAGTATTAACTTCAGGTAATTTACATACGATGTGAGGACACACAGCTTTACATCATCCAGTGGGTCAGTGAACCACGACCAAACTGTTCCTTGCCGAGTCAGTGAACCAAGACCAAACTGTTCCTTGCTGAGTCAGTGAACTACGACCAAATGTTCTTCACCATAGTCGTGGTGAATGTAACACAAGACAGGCAGGTCCTCTACTACACAACAACTCGCACTCTGTTGTCACATGCCTCGTATTATAGATACACACGACCCCCATTCACACCTTACTGGCAAACGGCTTCATTGCCTGTCAAATCTCCATTGAAATCCAAATCCCAGAAATATTTCTGATATGTGATGGAATCTGATAGCGTGATGTGACCACGGATTTGATTTCAAGTCTTCAGGCTTGTTCGTAGTTGTCTCAGTAGAGGAAGGAAGTGACTATTTGTGTACTCAAGTCTATTGATGACAGATCTGGCAATCCCTGGGGCTTTCTAACACTTCAACTGTTCATGGTTTATGTAATCTCCACTGACTGAACTGATCTCTAATGCATGGCTGACAGTGTTACCCACATGTAGGGAGACAGTTGCTCCAGACCGGGGGATACACGTGACCTAACACACATACTGTGAGATAGCGCTCAGCAGAAGTAGGCTGCCTAATATGAATTGAATTGAACTTTCGTTATCTGCAATCTAGGACATGCATTTGAATTATACATGTGAATACATCTGTGAATACATCTGTGAATACGTCTGTGAATATATCTGTAACAAAGAGACCACCATACAATGACAACTAGTTTTCAACCTGACTTACACAAACAATCTCTTTCAAAGGTACACACAATGTATACGACATTGCAGGGTTGAATATTCAATGAGAACATAATGTCTAATATTAAAATCATGACAAATATAGAGATTGTTTGTATCACTTGATTATATTGAAGATATATCCACCTAACATTAGTTATTGTTACTGACAAGCCCAAATTTAATATTTTTCTAAAACCTACTGAAAAGACATGTCTGATTTAGCCCATTATACATGTATACAATCTTGTGGCACATCTGTAAGTACCACTATCGCATACTGGGTATGTCAAGTCTTATAATGAGTTATTGACAAAGATTAAATTGTGATGGTATTAATATACACAAGTCTGAAATTATTAAACTTTCTTGAGTACAATTTCTTGCACAACTCAAAGTTTTCTTCACAAATGTGTATATTGAGTTTGAGCAGTAAATCATACTCAAAACGTTTTGTAATCTCAGGGCCAGATTCCAGAGTTGTCTCTTCTGTCATGCCAGCTGTTACCATGGTTACAGTGCATCTGATCCAGATAGCTATATCATCTGCCACACCATCAATAAACACAATTAAACTTCTTAGTAATGGACACAGTATTTGAACAATGTTATGACATAATCTACTATATATCATAATTAGTTGCTTAAAGCTGGCAAGGCTTACAGAAGTGTTTGCCCTGGAGTCGCCCATTGACCCACAGGTCACGCCAGGACTTGTCCAGTGGCTACAATAACATACGCCAGGTATATTCACCTTAGAAACTTTCCGTAATTTTGCACCAGAGCAGGAAGTGCAATGAATGAATCTTTGTGTTCAAATCTGCACACATATACTAGTAACCAGATATATTTTGGGTGTACTAGTTGAAACATGACTGCCATGTGTGTCTATATATACATGGTGATGACATGTACAGTGTGTACCTGGGTGGAGAGATGTCACTGCCTGGAACATTACAGCCTTGAGGTGTACAGTAATGTGAGGTGTACAGTACAGTAATGTGAGGTGTACAGTAATGTGAGGTGTACAGTAATGTGAGGTGTACAGTAATGTGAGGTGTATAGTAATGTGAGGTGTACAGTACACATGGTACATGTAATGTTGGATGCTAATCTACCGGAATGTGCTGTACAGGGTGTAAAACATATGCAGGAACATTTGCTGATCATATCAATATTGTTATCTTTTCATCATATTTCTATTTCTAAACTTGTATTATAGAACATACCATATTGACGGCGTAAATTATTTGTAAATTTCCCAAGCAGGGTATATGATTTTTTTTATAAGGCATGTAAACAGAAGAAACTTACAGGAAAGGTATGCTAAATTTGATTGTACATCATCCTTACATTATTGCTTCAATTTTATTGTACAATGATTGTTGGTGAAATATCTTATGTGAAATAATAATTTAGCCTAACTACATTGTCCATTCAATAAGTGGCCCTAGAGAGTGATCAAATATAGAATGGATGAAAATAGAACATGGGAAGGTTAATTGTTACAACATGCCGATAAACAGACAACACTTGTTAGCTACATGCAGACTGTACATATGCTGGTCAGAATACAGTTGTCACATTGTGTAAGAGTACAGTACTGTACAGATGCTGGTCAGAATACAGTCACATTGTGTTATAGAGTACAGTACTGTACAGTACTAGAAATATCTGAAATACCGTTGTAACCGGGTAACCAGACAGAACCAGGAAGTTGACTTCAATCAAAAATATTTAATTGAATTGGTCAATAGCTTTCTTGACAATATCAATGTTAACATATTTGTGCCAGATCACACCGACAGAAAGAATACTACCAATACTAATACAGCAATATCTCATCTAATACTTTCTTACATTACTTCATTTTCAAAATGTTAGTCAAAACAACAATTGAACTAAGGAAGAGGACTAAACATTGGAAAGTTAATAAACTGAACAGCTAACTGAATTGTTTTAGTTAAATGATAACACCAAAATTCTATCTACTGATCAAAGTACTGTGTAACTTGCTCTGTATTGAATATAGACTTTATTTATTATTTTTCAAATTGAATCAGTTTGTGTTGTCCTTAAAAATGTTACACAGACTTTGTCTATATAACCTGTGCCGACATCAGTTTGATTAATGGCTACCTTCTAGATTGCCATCATCATCTTCCTCTAAACCTTCATCAACAAACTTGATGTCTTCTGGAAATCAAGCATTATAGACATAGAACAGAAACTCCTAGTTAAACTATCCCTCTACTAGTTAAACTATCCATCTACTAGTTAAACTATCCATCTACTAGTTAAACTATCCCTCTACTGTTTTACATAACTCTACACTGTGCTACACTAGCTAAAGTAATCTCCTAATTAACATGATTAACTAAACCTATACACCACTAGGTAAACTATCCTCCACAGCTAAACTATTTGTTTACGAATAACATTATCACTTTACTAGTTAAAATATCCTTCTTCTACTATTAGTACATTATACTAGTAAAACTATCCCTCCTCTAGATAATCTACACTGTATACAGCCACACGTTAAACTACACCCTCAATAGTTAAAATATCCATCCATTAGTTAAATTATTCCTCCAATAGTTAAACTATTCCACAACTAGTTTAAATGCCTCTTCACTAGTTAAACTATCTCACCACTAATTAAACTCTACCCTCACTTGTTAAACTATGGCAATTACTAGCCACCTTACCAATCATTTCTTCAAATATCAGTCTACCAATTCACCTATCCCATTACCAGTTAGTACTAGTTAATTGCAGACAAATGCCTCTCTCCATTCATCTTGCAAGCAAATGATACTCTAGTTCTGAACAGTGAAACAATTTTACCAAACTCAGATCCAATTTCTTCCAAATTGTGGTTGCCATGGCAGCGGTTTCATGTTATTAGCCCCCATGCCAGATTACAGGAATGCATGTTTTCTCACAGGTGCAGAGCACTGTGCGTGCTATGACACTCTTTGAAATTCTAGCCTTCATCATGCATTTTACATCTGGATGTAATAATCATATATCAGTCCTTTGGCAATATGCATCACTTGATTAAAATATAATAAAAAGAACATGTACACATTTGAAAATCTAACTTGATGATGATGATGAAAATTATCATCATCATCATCAATATTCCATTATTTTTTTTTCTCTATAGATATTACGCTTAGACTGTATATGGAATGTTTCTTACCTAAGTCAGACTTAGGACGGGGTCGTTTGCGTATATGTGGCGCGCCTCTCCTGTGCATGACCTCAGACTCCTTGACCTGCTCCAGGAGGTCGGCCCAGCGGACTGTGATGTCAGACTTGGGTCGCTCCTGCTTCGGAGATGGCGTCTTTCTGAGTTTGACTCCGACTATAGGGGGAACTGTGGCATCGGGCGATACCTGCTAGAATAAAAACAAATGGAAAACGGGTTAATAATGCTGTAGAAAAGATGGAACATTCGGCCAAACACGAGAAATGAGTCTAATATGATGACCTCAATAAGGTCAGATCTTCAGTGGGTGACGGCTGTGATTCACTCAATACTGGACGCCATTGCTGAATGATCATCACTAATTGAATATAACTACATGTATTATATTACTGTAAATTGACTAGGTGAGACATTTTTCCAAATTGTTACCATCTTCAAGTAAATTGTAAAGATTTGGTTTGAGTGACAAGAAAGAGTGAGAGTGAGTGAGTGAGTGAGAGAGTGAGTGGGTGAGAGGTAAGATACAAGAAAGCCACATTTCTTGGTTCTAGAATGATTGTAACACAACACAAGTACAGTCAGGTGTGTAGCCGCCTATTAGCAGATACACAGACGCTTCCACATCAATTTCCTAGTTAACATTACTTTAAAACAATACATAACCATATAGTGCAGTTACAGTACTGGCACTTCCACTTTAAAATACCCCTAGCTACACGCCTGATATGTACCATACATGAAGAGCCAGTTGTGACTTCAGTAGTGCTACTATTGCTTTGTGGAACTGCACCCTGGCACTAACCTCGCACAACTAGACACACAGACATGCATCTGATAAGCTTCTGCTACATATCTTACAGCAACATTACACGGGTTCTACACCAGCAACACAGCATTGTGACACCCACCACCATGTTGCCAGGTCTCTGTCATATTTATATAATATCTGCAATGTCCAAATGTTTAAAACATACTACATGTGGTTATCATGTCCACAAAATGATAAGAAAATTCATAATATTAATATTCATAACGTTCTATATAATTCATCATAATAGTAAAGTGTTACATCTATATCTATACTATTCATTCTTCATATTTAATTCCAAATGACGAGCAACATTATACTGCTTTACCATTAAAGATTCCTGCAGCGACGTTAAACTCCATCATCACTCAATCACTGATTTACCACAATATTAGAAAAATATCTGTTTACAATAATATTTTTCAGGTAACTTGTCACACATGAGCGATAGTAATGTGCTCAGTCATGCTTTAAATTTCACTTATGGATGACATTTCATTGATGTCATCAATTTCTCAGCGATTGGCAGCTGTCAACCTGGAGTATGGCTGTGACTGATGAGCCACGAAGCCGGATCTACATGCTGCTGGTGTGTCGGCCACTTACAATAAAGCAGGTCTCAAATAAACCAGCAATCACGTCCACACATTGTGAAATAAGGAAGAGTTATAACTGGTCATTGCTAGTCACAGGAACAGCTAGTACGTTCTAAAACTTAATAAATGCCAACTGATAACTTGGGAAACTATGAACAATCTTATTGAGACGGAAATACATGAATTATCAGTGAATTAATCCAAACTGTAATACTTTAGAAAGAAATATCTGAAAATTAATCTCAGTGAAGCTTGAATTAAGGATAATTATGACTCAATCAAGATTAATTGTGTATTTCCATAGTCAAGTACATATTAATTGTGTATTTCCATAGTCAAGTACATATTATAATCTGGATCAAGATATTGATCAAACAAGAGCCTTGATATGAATCAGTTAAATTACTACTGAGTTCCTCTATTAGTTCAACTAGACATCGATAACACCATAATAGGATAACAATAACAGGATAACAAGTTAGCAACAGGCGGGCAGATACACTTAATGCTATTATTTGCTTTAACAATGGTGGAAATTGTTGCTGTATTAAAGGATCAATAGCATTCCTGATCCTGCCCGAGTAATTAAGGACGTCTCAGACTGGCAACTGACTGGCAACTGATGGCTGCCAGGGGCAATATTCAGGCTTCACCATTGCCAATTCTTGCAAATTATTTATGATCAGTGCATTTGTATACATGTGAGTGCTGCAACTTATATTAGAAACTTAATATGTGACTTGGTATTAAAATTATTTGTATTTTTACTTTTTTTGTAAATAAAAGTATGGACATGTTTCTGTGTTAAAAGGGATAAATTAGCAGCATGCATTGTTGCCTCACCTTAAGAGATTCACAACTGGATAGAGTGGCCACATCGTGCTGTA
Source organism: Lepetodrilus ovalis (assembly GCA_032361185.1). Classification (NCBI taxonomy): domain Eukaryota; kingdom Metazoa; phylum Mollusca; class Gastropoda; order Lepetellida; family Lepetodrilidae; genus Lepetodrilus; species Lepetodrilus ovalis. The sequence continues at coordinate 11,575 of JAUTBQ010013349.1, forward strand.
TTCCACTGTCGTTGCTGTTACTGGAAGTTATCTCCCCTCGCACGAGTTTCCCTGACAACTTGTCGAACTCCTGAGGTGACATATGATCTCGTGGATTTAGTCTGTTGTGCGGAGATGACAAGATGGCGGAGTCAGATTCCGCTGCGGATGGAGAGGCTGATCGCGGAGTCAACGTGGTATCTTCATAACTCAGGTCCAAGTCACAAGCACTGTACTCACCGGAACTTCGATCTGTCATAGAGGTCTGTTTCATTGAGCTGGCCGAGGTCTGTCTACGTCTTGGTGGCACGGCTGGGCGTGCTAGACAAACCCTGGGGCACGTGCTGATTGATTGGTGGGGCGGAGCCAGGAATCCTCTGCGCGAGTCATCAGGATCATCCTGTGGACATGGCTGCGGGTCAGGCAGTCGGATCTGTATCTGAGGGTCGGTGTGAACTCTGTGGACACGCTTTGACACAAATGGCGAATTGGGCAGAGAACTGACAGCACCAATGTCCTCATCCTTCATGAATGTAGCGATCGGAGGACCGTCCAATTCATCAGAATTTCTTCGCGTTTTCCTCTTGAAGAGACTCCTCAGCGACATCCGTCTGACAACAGATGTGTCCTTCCTCACAGGAACATCGTCCTCAGGTGCTTTCACTTTCTCAGAGAAAGATTTACGTTTAGACAACATCCTTTGAAAGAAGTTGGGAGATTTTGATCGAGATCTTTCACTTTTATTGTCTTGGACTGACAGCCGTCTGCGCCCTGTCCTGGAATCTGATAAGTATTCCTGGTTCACACAGTTTGCTGACAAGCCGAATCCTGGCACATGACTTGGGTGATCGCGTTCTCCAAGATGTTCACACTTTGCCTGCAGGTACGCATTACGTAACAGCTGGATTTCATCCACGGAAACAGGTCTGTTGCCATCGTTGTCGCGACCGGACCTCCGCGGTAATGTGGACGATGCTGGGAACAAGTTCAAACTGCTGCGACTAGAATGGGCCGAGGAATCACTGCTGAGAATACTGGAACTCCAGTCAAGAGACGTCTGACTGTAGAACACTTCACTGTCCACCAGATGCTGGTTCAGCAAGGACAGTAACTCCTCCCGAATGGCGAGATCGGACACGATGGATGCGGTATCCTCGCTGCTCCCACCATCTGCTATGGAGTCAGTGCTGGTGTCAGTGCTCGTGGCTTGAATCCCACCATTTGTATCACTCTGTTCTCTCTCCTGCTCTTCACGCCTCCTCTCTGAAGGAGCATCTGGCTGCTCTGTGATGAAATGTCCATCAACGTACGTAATTTTAACATCACCGTACGACAACGTGCCACTGGGAAGACTGAGACTACGGCGAACCGAGCGCTTCCTGCGAGTCCGTCTGGGAGTTATCCCCCCTGGCTGGTCACACTGTCTGGGAGGACTGTCTGATAGCTGGTCACACTGTCTGACAGGACTGTCTGAGGCATTGGACACGTCCTTGCTCTCACTTGCCTCTGATGCATCGAAACCTTCCTCAAAACTTTCCTCAAGTTCAGAGATCTCTGCCAGGAGCTGAAACAAGAAGGAAAATGATAAAATCTGGACTCAGTCCTCCCACCACTCACTGAAACTGTACACCAGCATGCTACATACACAATGAGGCAGGACTTGTCAATGTGCTGCTTAATGAGAAAACTGCACGTGAAAGAGCAAGGTTTTCATTAAGAACTTTTCTCATGGAGAAACAAAGCACTGGGCTCTCTGGGAGGTCCCCAGCTCACAAATACTGCTGTAATATACGTCTGTATACATCTGTATACTTCTGTAAGTGTTCCGACATGTACGCAGCCCAGTGCACCTGGGATCAATGATTCACAGGAACAGATTGAGAACATTTCTTCCAGCTGAGGACAGCCAGAGATGTCATGTACCGGTAGTTACAGACTGAACACATTGATGAACACACAGAGCACCAGGAGGACATCATACAGCTCATCTACTCTCCTGACAGTCAGACAGACCTTGATGCTGAGTCAATCCCCAACATCCTCTGTATCCCCCACCCACGACATAACCCCCTGACCCCCCACTCGCCACCCATCTCTGGTAATACACTGCTGCCAATCAGCATGATTATAGAACAAATATCCAGCGAGTAATACACGCTCAGAACATTACATGTGCATTTCTGTATGTTACAGAAGGTTCCCATTCAGTAACAATTTGCATTTTTCTAAGTTTCCGTGAGGTCCACAAATGTTCATTGATGTCCACAAATGTCCACGGATATCCATTAATTTCCACAAATAACCACTGATAATATCCATTTATATCCATTTATATCCCCGAATGTTCACCGTCGCCATTCAATTCAACATCCTTGCCAGTACTTATATTGTAAAAAAACAAGCCTGACAACTAGTAACACAATATGATACATGCATATACAGTCACTTCCTCATAGAAGTTTGAACAGTTTGATATATCGCACAGAGTACAGCATACACGCCGGTATTTAAACGTCAACATCGAACTGTAGCGTTCTACAGCAACGCTGTCTGTATCCGTCGGTGAAGACGTATAGTGTCTGAAGCATGATGATGTATAACAGCAAGAATGCGCATTACTCCAGTTGGTATAAGCTGACATTATGAGTCCGTAATGAGAATATCTATATCTAATCGTCTTACATCCCTTGTGAACACGATTCGCCTGTCGGGCCATTGCTTACAACAAGCAGACGGACGATCCTTGATGTATACCCTAATAACAGATGTTACAGTCGGTTACAGCTGTACTTGCTGGTATGGGTACAACACAATCTCGGACTGAACTAGGTGGTCATATTAGTAATAACCATCTGCTGGAACGGTAGACATCATGGACTACACCTGTAACTGTTCTTCTTTCGAAATTGTTCATCTTCTTCCGAAAGGGCCGTTCATCAGTCCTCGAAATATTGACCCTCGAAATCGTAACTTATCATACGCTACACCACTTGCATGTCGGTGCCGTTATTATGAGCCACTATGCCATGCCCTTGTCACATTCATGATAAGATCGTTCTGACATCTAACGGTCACAATGTCAGATGTGTATGTTGATGTATTGGAAAGAGAGAAACAATGTCTACGATATGTTGACTTTTCATAAGAGTACGCTACGCACCTACATCGATTATTCGATTATTTACGGACTTTAGTTTTCTTGTATCAACATTACATATTTGTTATTAGTGTCTCTCATTAACCGCTTAAGGCCCGGTGACTTGTATAGAAGTCAAGCACATAATGTGCTCGTGTGTTCGTAATATAACTCGGATCAAATTATTTTTTGTATGTTTTAATATATATAAATTAATTTATTTTATAGTTATAATGCTTTTATTTCAAGCTAATTTGACTTATGTACACGTCACTGGGCCTTAAAGGGTTAATACGGTTATATTACGTTGGACGTTATACAATAACACCATCATTTGATTAAAGGCATACTATCACAGATAGTTATGGCCGTTTTTGACTAGTTCTTAGCAACAACTACAAAGTACATTCTCTTGACATACATATAATCATGTTTGTACTTCCAAAAAACTTTCTACCGCTGTACGGTAGGTAAAATTCAATTTCAACAACCTGAACAATCTTAGTTCTTTGCCCTTCTTTATATTAACGCAAGGGGACATCACTCTCGACGAAAGAACTACGATTGCTTCATATATCTTTAATACATCAAAGAAAAGATAATTATTAGTCAGGAATAATAATTATTATAAAATATGAAATTTGATGATAAATCTCAAGTATATAAATAACAACTTTTGGCTGTACAAATCAAAGATAAATAGTCTCAGACAGAAATTCGTCTGGCCATTATCTAAGCCAATCAACCGTGATAGTATGCCTTTAATATGTTCTGTATTACCTTCAGAGGAATCCAAATTTGCCTTTGCAGTTGTTGTGTCTAATAACGGCTTCACTGGAGAGGCCTTGATCTAACGTGATAAGAAGACAGGCATATGCACATGTTCGTTCATACACAACGTATACCGTTATCAATGAATTAAAAAATCAACAAACAAACACTTAATTTAGTTCGAAAACAAAATATATAATTAGTCTATGTGCCTCATTTGTAAACAATTTTACTTTTCAAATATTAAAACGCAACAGCGTAACCTTATATTTCTATAATATTGAGTCAAATGTGTCAATGTTCATTGAAAAGTTGTAAGATACAGTAAATCTTTATAACGAGAAGAGAATGGATGTTTATTAAGGTGTCATGTGATGAATAAACGATACGATGGTTACCTACAATAATAAAACAGAACGTGTAATAAGAAAATACTAGTATTTACATAGAACTAATTTCGATGCTTTAGAAAAAAATCCTTTCCTATATTAGGGGAAGATCATTTTCACTAAGTTCGACTTTAGAACAATAAATGGCCAATTTGAAACATTCTTATTATTGGTCTACTTTCCTCAATTTATTAGTTATGTGCATTATGGGTTTAGCTTAAACATTTTATGCAAGATGAAATGAATAGGTTACAAGTTGTTACAATTTAGTTGTAGTCATATAAATCAAAACCGCTCCAAGAGAAGGGAAAGAAAAGATAAGATGAGAAGAAAAACATATTAAAATGAGAGGCAGCCCCCACCCCAACCCCCACTTTTTTTGAATACATATCAAAAGTGCCCCTTTTCCATTTACAAGGGGCCCTTTTTTTTATGGTGAACTATTACTCAGATGAAAGCGACTATTTTCTGGTGAATAATTAAACTAAGATGTAAGGTTGCTTTACCCATCTGGTTATACATGTACTCGGATGATAGATTACTTCAATATTAAGTGTGCCCTTTTCCCCTTTAGAAGGTGCTAATATTATGATGAATTATTAAACTATGATAAGAGATTGCTTTACCTATCAAAAGTGCCCTTTTACAATTTTTCTGGTGAATTATTATACTCAGATGAAAGGTTGCTTTACCTATCAAGGGTGCCATTTTGTCATTGACATTTACAAAGTGCCCCTTTTCTGGTGAATGATTAAACTCAGGTGAAGGATTGATGTACATTTGCTGGAACTATTTCAATATTATCTCAATGAATTACTTTTAATTATTCCTACATTAAAAAAAAAATCTGTGAATATCCGTTGATGCAAGATAATAAATCCCATCTCATTATGCCTTTATTTCTAAATGTCTGGAGGTATGTTTCCAGATCCCAGTAGGTGACTTACATGTAAAAAAACACGACAAATAACATATACACACTCATTGTATTCTCCACCTACATATATCTGCAAATCACTTTTCATTACGCCTACATTTCAATTTTCCGGTGCTAAAACATGGGTACCAATAGCTTACGGTCTGGAAATTTCGGGGAGCATACCATATATAATTGGTGATTATATGTATGTCAAGTGAATGTACTTTGTAGTTGTAGCTAAGAACTAGTCAAAAACGGACATAAATAATTGTGTTTATATGCCTTTAACCTAAAGACAATAAAGACATAATAAACTAAAGACAAACTATGACGCATTTCTATGATTTTTACATTAATTGTTTCTATATGCCCAATGTAAGCACATGCATGGCCCAAATTAGGAATACTCTCCCTTAAGGCATAATATCACGGATATTTATGGTTGTTTTGGACTAGTTCTTAGCCACAACTGCATTCACCTGACATACTAGCAGTATTCAATCTGTAGGTCCCTACTTTTGGTTCCTCATAATATGCATACAAAGGGGCATAACTCCTCTACACTTTCCTGGAATTCCTTCACAAATCAACTGATACTTCGAAGACAAGTTAATTATGGGTCCGTAATCAATACTTTTGGGTGTACACTTTTTTTGGCAGTTTCTGTAAATATTGATACTTGAAGGCAAAATTTAGTTGTAGTCATATCTTCTTTTTCATCTCCTATATACAATGTGCAAAGAAACATATCCCCAATATAGAGCTCTATAGATAAAGAAATGCTTTAAAAAAATACTAAACTGTACTAATTTGAGGAAATAGAACACTACATTATTTGTGTTTATTACTAAATTTGAATACATTCACTGACAAAACTTAGAATATGTTTCTTCTATATCTCTTTGCAAATGGAAAATTCACGCTTCACTGATCCTCATTACTTTTCGTTACTGGAACTTTCATGGTCTAAGGGAAACAACTCTTCGAGAGACAACGGAAGTTGACATTGTCACGTGATACAACAGCTAAACATGGCTGTCAATAATCCAAAGCAGAAGTTTTCTGCTGCAGTCAACGTTATACGATCATTACCGAAAAATGGTGAGCAGCCAATATTGAAATCAACCGACCGAAACTAGATCTATAGCAACCACTCATACTTTGTTAAATGCATTTTCTGTAGAACCATTTAGAATTACTGCTGCATAAAAATGATCTTTGGACTAGGGATATGATACAGGTCCTCTGTTTTCGTGTAAACAAAGTTGTCATCAGCTGTTCATAGTGTTGATAGCATGGATTATGATACCTAGTATATTTATATTGCTTGTGTATCAGGTAGAGTGGAGGGGTTCATTACCGACCACCTAATGATCTTTCATTATAACAAAAAGGATTTTCGCGTAATATGTTACATACATGTGAATAAACCTGTCGGCATAGACATATCGTGTGTCTTTATTATGAGTGCAGGTTACACCAAAATCAGCAACAGAGCCCTCGAACATAACTCAAAAGTGTTGGAAATACCGACTGACGTTCACATTCACCGACATGTGTCGACTGCAATCGTAACATTAATGATATGATTATATGATGACAGTTCTGATATTGGGAATTTTAAGATATGTTACCTACTGGTTACAGGTTTTATTGTAATTATGAGAGTGTCAGCTAAGCCTACAGTTGTTTGTCTATTTCCGAACGAAGTTTTGTTTACCTCCTACTGGTGAAGTAATTATGCAATGTCAGGTTATTCTATTTAACTTGGATGGAGTATATACCTCAATACACGCTAGCACAGATAGGCTATAAATAGGAATGATGCAATTTCGACATGCGTTACTAACATCCGTTCTTTTTATATAGACACCAAACTGATGGACTATGTACTATCTTCGGATTATTGGATTTTGAACATTTGTTGCACCTACAAATTAGCACGTTTGCTAAAAAGTCTAACAAGCGTTTTTACAACCATGAAATTTCCGGTCGAGTAGTCTTTGAAACAAAAGTGATAATATAAATACAAAATTTTAACAAAATTTAATTAGCCCTTTCGTGGTAGGACTCGCACCTGCGCGTTAAAGCTACTAGGTGTATCACGTGACCTGCCACTATATAAAAGACATCACTGGGACGCTGTTTGTGGCCCTACAACAAGCTGATCATTTGCTACTAAAATTTGTTTATGGTATGATACTTTTGAGTAAAGCTTCACCTATGGAAAGCTGGAACAGCTTTACAAAATAATTCACAGGTTAAGGAATTATGGCCAATCTACGGACACCTACATAGCGACGATTTCTATGAGTGACGTCATATTCAACTATATAAAAGTCATCATTCGAAATGTCATTTTGCTGTCCAACAGCAAGCTGACTATTTGCTCTAAAAAACAAATGTTGGTGTCAGCGTGTTTAGGAAAGCTTGGACAATAGGTAACTAAAGCAGAATTTTACCCTTTACCAAGGATTATAGATTTATGGGCAATCTAAGAAATACAGCAGTATTTGATGTTATGTAACTATGGTAACACACACAGTTGTTCGTAGATTTTTTTAATTTTAATTTTTTTTTAATTTGGGGTTTAAAGTCACTTTCTAGATTCTTTCACTAATATCATGACTTGCATGCATATGTACTG
>JAUTBQ010013460.1:0-19410 GCA_032361185.1 Lepetodrilus ovalis
GCGTCCGGGCGTTCAAAAAGTGTTACAGAAATGGCGTTCAAGAGGTGTTCTGAACGTTAACACCTAGGTTTACAGTGTACCAAAGACCGGTGGAAAGGTTTTTGGAAGTACAAACATGATGATATGTATACCAAATGAATGTACTTTGCAGATGTAACTAAGAACTAGTCCAAATCAACGATAAATAAATGCGATTGTATGCCTTTAACTATAAAAGGCCCAAAAATCATAGAGAATAACCCAACAAAATAGCATAAAATATACTTTTATACAATATATGGTATAAATGCGGCATCAAGTAAGAGCAAAGTATTAAAGCTTTTGGAAACTGAACTCAATGGCTGTGATGTCCCGTTAGACGTTGAGATTTGTTTTAATCGGTTAGCGCTTTCGGCTCTTAACCAAAAGCTTGTTTTTTCGAGCCCACCCACTGACGTATCTTTTGTTTATGTCAGCCAGGTATGGCCAGTAGTTTTTATTTTGTTTGCGTACAGTCAGATATATCAACATTAGTGTGTAATATAACAACGTTGAAGAACGTATGAACATCTATGAATATTTGCGTTTTAAGTGGAAAGACATTGGCGGTCGTCATAAGACAAAATGGACTCGAACCACCAACATATCGGTTGACTGGCGAACGCGCTAACAAATCAGGCCACAGAAATTGTTGTACAAACGCGTACTTCCCATTAGGAAAAATACATATATTTATGTGCATACTGAAACGATTGGTGACAGCAATGCATTATTTATATGTCTTCTAGTACCTGACCACCTCTTAGATTTAGCGTTATCTATCTAATTCATCCACTTGCTTTCAACCCTAATACAAACACACTTGACACTAATGCAATTCTGTATTAATAACGGTACTAAAATCACGACATATCTGACAAAACCTTGAACAATACGTCAGCAATACCCCAATCATCATACGAACTGTGTACATCAAGAATTACAACCCACCGCACTCATAGAAATCGTGTGTCGCATGAAGTGTGACAACATATCACAACCGTGAACGAGCCGCTCGACAAACTCTGTGCTAAGTAGACGCTGTCTGCATAAATGTGACTTACGCAATATAATCAGTAAGCTCAGCCATCTCCTACACAGCTGATTTACACACAGAGATAAAACATTACTGTACATCACTGACACCATTATCGATATTACCCATCCTGGGGGATTTCCTTGCTAAATTGTCAAGTGGTCACGCCACGCCACCGAGACCCGCCGAACTTTTATCGACTGTAACAAGGTACAAGGGGGTCTACGCAAATCGTCCCGCACAGCCACACGCTAACTACGCCTGATTAGACATTGATACGATAAGGAAAAGGTATTTGTTTTAGTGAAACATCCATCACTTCAATGGGAAAATAAAGCTGGGGCCTTTTAGGGAAAGTTAGATAATGCGTTTCCTCTCCAATGCTTTCCTATTGGTGTTCTCATTGGATTTGTAATTTGAGAGAGTTTCATAAGAAGTCGGTCTAGAATTTTCGCTTTGATTTAGTCACGTGACGTTCCACACTACTGTGCACACTCATTACGTTGTGCAGAACTAGTTTGAATATATGTTTAACATATAAATTTATAGATATTATAATTTAACACGAATGGTTTCAGTAATCTAACACGTACCTGATCTAACCACACATTTATAGCCAAGACTTGGTTCTTCTCATCCTGAAACAACGGAGTAGTAAAAGAATACAAACACATCAAGGAACACGTTGACATGTTATCCGACATACATCAATAGGGCTTCATTTGTAGCGACTCTGAAGTACCCAATCTAATGAATACCTATTGATACAGAAATATAAAAATTGCCATGAAGTGAGAGAAAAAAAAATTAGAAGAAAGTACGTTGTAGGAATTGGCTAACGTTATGATACAGTTCAATATAAATAGCACCATATAATTGTTGGAAATACACAATGGTATAAATTAATGTATCTGTATTGTGATAGTAACCCATTGATTACTTGGAACCAATGATACAATACATTAACTAGCCATTTATTTGTGGCGCAGGTTCATTACGATGTTATAGAATTACACATTCACAAACGTCATCTAGCTTGTGCGCACCCATTGGAATTGAAGACCGTGCGTAATGAGATATTCAACACTGGTGTAATGTGTTCAGAAGACTGTGTGTATTACAGACTACATGCATGCCATCAAATCGATAATGTAGATGCATGCTATGCCATTAATCTCATTGCCTCGCTTGTTAGGCGTGGTCAGTCGATCGAGGTCCACGCGTTTTCTATGTTACTCCTTGGAGTGGGATGGTTAACACGAGTCACTGGCCATTGTGTTGAAGGATCAAGGCGGATGCTGCCGGCGCGTGTTGGAGAGGACGACACCGACTTGAATATGACTGAATACAACTTACAATTAAGCGCAAACCCTTGCATGCAGGGTCCATGCCGTTTGCCCGAACATTATATAGAATATGACATGTATAAAAGGATTATTTAAAGAGCACCTAGAAGTATTGAAATATGACCACAACTGTCTTTAAGACAGTAATTCTCACACGAACGCACTAAAGTATGCATCAAGTACCAATTATAGACACGTGTATGCTATATTAACGTTATTTTACCAAACATAGTATGCATTTAATATCATTCTTGGTCTGTCAGTACCAGACGGTGCTCGGAGGTTTTACTGCGACTTTCATCGCTACGGATGTTGCTGATTTCATATTGCCCTAAACTGACAAGCCGTGAAATAATCTTGAAAGCGGCTCTAAACATACAACAAACAATAAATAACAAAACATCTAAACTTTGTGAAGCATCATATTATCTGCAAAGATGTATCTGTTAATATTAGCTCTACTGGGACGAAATTGGATATTATTGAAAACAATGCCACGCTTTGAGATACCCAGTGCTACTACTCCTTTACATGATGTACTTATTGGAAATTCCTCCGTGTGCGATTTAAAACAGGGATTAAACAATTGGTTTCCACTGAAAACCGATGGGTTTCTGTGATACGTGTTGGTTGAGGATGTATCCGTCTCTTCAAGTCCATCCCAACACTAATCCATGTTCTGATGCAATTGCCACTGGTGCCATTTAAGCACGCAGAATCCTTACATCATACGAGTCCTACATTCCGTCCTCATCTCATGCACGAAATAGAGTGGCTGTGGGTATAAGTCCAGAGGTGCTATATTTGTTAATCCTTGCCTTGGCTTGGAATTATCGAGTTGTACGCAGAGCTTTTTCAAGATAAAACTCTCAAGTGGCATATGGACGTTATTGCTTTTATGATGAAAATGTAGGTTGCGATGGTTCGATTACAAAGAAATAGAATGTTTTAAATGTAATCTGATAACAAAGAAATATGTCTAACGCTAGATGTTTTCTTTCCGATGCACAGATTGTAATGACCCGTGTTGCAGTTCAACTCACAATTTTATTCAGTGAAACCAAGTTAATGTCGGAGGATATACGGGTTTGAAAGGCTTTGAGTTTTCACACGTTCAAACTTATTCTTCATAGGAACGAATTCTTTATATCTTTAAAGACATACTATCACAGATAATTATGGTTGTTTTGGACTAGTCCTTAGACGCAACTGCAAAGTACATTCACTTGATATACGTAAAATCATGTGTGTACTTCCAAAAACCTTTCCATCGTTGAATGGTAGACGGAATACCACTGTACCCCCATGATAATATACCTTTGGTTTCAAAAGGGCATACAAAAGGGCATAACTGGTCTACGCTTTCCTGGAATTCAATGTGGTAGGACTCGATTTCTTAGAATTCCTTCACAAATCAACTGATGCACCCCAGACAAGATAATTAATAGTGCGTCGCACTAATTTATAGGAAATATGAAATTTATGATCTATCAAAAGTTGTGGAATAAGTACATCTTTTGGGTGTACAAATCAAACATAAATAGTCTCAGACAGAAATTCTTTTGTCCGTTATATAGGTCAACCCAGCGTGATAGTATGCCTTTAATCATAATGATAATTATAAAGTCAGAAACAAACAACCCTACTTGTATATCTTCATCGTGTTCAGTCGTTATTGAATTCAAAATTTAACTTAGTACACAACTAAGGCGTACATTGGACATTTAACCCTATCCATGCTGCAGGCAACCGGAAATGCCCTAAACAAAAGTATATGTGCATAATCCAGCAGGGAGAGGGTTTGAGATGTTTTGCTCAATTTAATTTGATAAAATGTTTGTGGGGTACTTACGACGTCGAGAACTTGAGTTAAGGTAATCCCTAACCTTATAACAACAGGCGTGGAAGCATCGTATACTGGTCGTACTGAAGGATCATAGTTCTGTCGTAGTTTGGCCAGCAACCTCTGCTCATCTGTTGCTCTCATTCTTTGAGAGGACACTGGAAAACATACAAAATATAATAATGCTAATAATAATAATAATAATAATAATAATAATAATACAGAAAATAGTAATAATATCAATACTAATAGTAATAATAAGAACAAGAAGAAAAAGAGAAGAAATAGAGGAAGCTTTTACAAGTTTTAGAAGGTATATATGTGTGTGGCAGTGTGCGTCTCTCTCTCTCTATCTCTCTCTGTCTCTCTCTCTATCTCTCTGTCTCTCTCTGTCTCTCTCTATCTATCCCCCCACCTTCTCTCTCTATCTATCTCCTCCCTCTCTATGTATGTGTGTACAGTGTACACAACCTCGGGCGGAGATTAGATTACTAAACTTTCTGAGTACGAGTCCATGCTCAAGCTCAAATTTTATATGAGGATTAATGAACACAACTTTGAGTTGAGCATGAAATCACACTCCAGCAAGTATCGTAATCTCATTGCCTGAGCTTATCTGGCAATGGCAATTCTAAATCGTGATATATTAAATGGTTGCTCTATTGAATATTATTGTGAATTTACGAAGTCCAGTTGCACTGTTGACATATCAGTAGAATTCTCCGTCATTATTTGGTAGTTAGTCTCAGCAGTAGGGCTAAAATGGATAGGGAATTTGGTACTGGAGTACTCGTGTTGAATTACTCGACGAGTACTCGAGTACTCGCCTACAAGTGTCGTCTGCATTTTCATTGATGATTGGGATGGGGTTTATTCGGATTCTATCATGGTGTTGCCATGTTTCAACACCAGATCGCTCCTCGTAGTCTTTAAAGGACAGCTGAACAGAGCACATTTTGCATTTAGTTTTCAACTTATCTTCCGACAATTCGAAATGGGTATTGTTCATTAGTTACTCTCGAGTACTCTAATATCATTTTACTAATCGAGTACCCGGGTACCCGTTTCAGCCCTACTCAGCAGTGACGTTGACACACGCCCTTCTGTCCCACTGCTTAGATGTTGAATGTCAAATATTGGCATAACATGTTGTAATGCATAACACAGACAATAGTAGACCTACATACTGAAATGTAACATTGATGGAGGTACGGTGCGGAAACATCCAAAAATATGTTCTGTGTCACTGCACTATCATCTTTGGTCCACCAGTACTTTACTCAGTGCTAGTAGGTTATGGCTAAGATTTACGAGGGTTGCTATTTCTCCCTACAGTAGACAGAGACAATCCCTGCTATGCGAGAAATAATCTTGAAAGCTGCTTTAACCTTCAGTGCGAACAAGCACATGAATCAATGTAGTCGCTGATTACTGATAACGTTCACTAGACTCAGAACAGAGCAAACTAGAATACGGCCTCCTTTTACTTAAACCATTTCTTCCCCCCTTTCAGAAACATCTCGCCGAGGGCGGTAGAAAGTTATACTTTAAAGATAGATACCACCCAATGCCGCACCCTCCAGACAACTCCGTCGATATGTACATCACACTATCATACACGTCATGAACATAGATGGCCATACTTCTAATAAATAGAACAAACACTTCAGAGAGTTTCCATTGTAAACACATGCATGTGAAGATAGATAACATCGAGTGCATTTACTTGCACAAATAATTATACGTTTGAAGAAAATCTATGTTCTCAAGAGTTATTTCCGGTTCCGCTACACATTGGTTTTCTTTCCGAATCTGATCTTAGATATATTCGATCTCAGTCCAGTAAATATTAATCAATGGTAATATACATATAAAGATGTGTTTTGAAAGTCAAATCCTTCTTATTCCCGAAATTGGTGGACGGATATTAACATGCTTTTCGATTGATCAATCAATTATTTTTGCGTCAAACACTGGTTGTGATTAATGACTATTGATTCCTAAGCGTCGGATTGATGATAACATACAGGACACATCAGAAGAATGTTCCATGCACATTAGTGGATACTGCTATACTGAAAGCCTTTCAAAACTCAAATGAGTGTACTCTATACTGATATAGACATCATTGAAGCTATTGGAAATTGCACATGATTGTATACTGGTATATTGAAAGGAATGTTGATCTTAAAGATCAAAGATTGCATACCGGTAAACCGAAATTACTATCAAGCTCAATGATAGTATACTGTTATACTGAAAGTAATATCAATCTCAAATGAAGGTATACTGTTATACTGAAAGCAATGTCAATTTCAAAAGATTGTATTGTATTACTATTAATTTCGTGAGTTACAGTATACTCAAAGTAATGTTGATCTCCAGTAATTATATACTAGCATTATTAAGTAACGCCAGTCTCGTGTGCAGCCATGCGGAACATAAATATTTCATTGATTTAACCACTAATGTCATCACCAATTCCAGGATGCCTACCTACGGAATCGCACGCCATTTCTGGACTAATGCATCCGCCGTGTCTCTAACAGCGTGTCCAGAACTCTGGTCCTAGCGACAATCACCTCTCAAGGCTCTGATAGACACGGTTCTGTGGGGACAAGCTGAAGAAGGGCTTTGGCCGTGGATATCCTGGCAGCACACTAAAGGTGATCACCGTATGACGCGGACAGTGCCCACAGTCTGCGGGACCGTAATTGACACTGATGAAGTGTCCGCGTTAAGAGTGTGGAGAACAGAGCCTCTGTAATGTAAGTTGTCCATTCTGAAGGACATTCCAATCCTCCTGGTAATGGTCTACTATACTTTACAACTTCACTACGTTATTCTACCTAATCATCTCACCAACACCTTTCTTTATTAGTCCAATAGTACTATAAGTGTTTCCGGATACCTACACTGTGTTCCAGAACAGTAACGTCTAACACTATATATCTTCAATAATGTAGTAATAAAGTTGTGAAATAAAGTTGTAAAATTACCCGATATATAGCATTAACCAATATACTTAAAGCAATAATGAATGCTACCGTTAAACTGCACAAACGTTAAATAATATCAGATACCAGTGAAGATGCAATGAATTTGAATTTAACTGCAACACCGATATCCGATATCACTTGCCAGAATACATCTTAATTTATCATGGGGCAAGTTTTGAGTCACTGCAAGAAGGGTCCATTAACAAGTACGTACAACCTCCAGTACTTTATCTCTGGCTGGTACTGAAGAACCAAGGGTGATTACAGCGCATGGAATACTAATGGATACCACTCGGGGACTCTCTAGAAACACCCCAAGTTTGTTGATGTCCGTCCTGAATCTATATACAATTGACGTCTCCGCCATGGCCACCGTCGAAATTAATATTCCAATTCATAACCCCCGGCGTCCAGCCACATGGAAACTACATGTATATAAGTGCTATCCTTGTGCCCTGTGCTTTCTACACTCTTCATACACGGCAGACTAATTTTACAGTTGAAAAGAACCAACACCATCAAATGAAAATCAATTTAGAGTTCCTCCAATTGACTTGGTCAATATTCCTACTTGTGAACGCAACTTCCATAATTTGCCTAACGACGTCGGGTGCAAGGGGTTAGTGTGTGTATCAGGCAGGGGTAATGGCTTGTGGGTTTCCTGAATAGCAAATCTAGTGAAGCCGAAGGAACAGAGTCTGTTCTGTGACTCCTCCTCGGGCGGCCAGGCCTCGCCATGCAGATACTGTCAGTGGACCACTCACGGCGCCTTACTCGCACTGGGATGACCAGGATCTCGTTCTTTGTCGTCACTCTGTATCATAATGACCAGCTCCCCATGGATAATGCTAACACCGTACCGTAAGCATCTGTTGTAGAAACGTTTGCTAAAGGTGGCAGAATATTAGAGAATATTGCGAGTGTTCAGCCACTGCAAGTGTGAACAAGAAGATAAGTACAACCTAGGTTGGCCATGACTTATACAGAAGAACCATTCTAATAAACTTTGAACATCCAACGAAATATGGTAAATAATACTAAGCTTCCATATATATTTATTATAGTACATGTAATGACTTATATAAACCCATTCAACTTTCCGAAATGGATATACCAAGCAAAAGCAATGAATAAACATAATCAGAAAATATGGACCTCACTTTCGTGAATCACGTGTATCTTTTAGAATGCCATAACGGTCTTGTTTGTGGTCGCGTATTGGATACGAGATTTTCGTGAAAGATTATTTGACTTCACCATATTTTATATGACAGTACCCAGGAGTACATCCACACGAAGAGATTTAGAAAGTAGTTCACAACATCAACAATTACCTTGTACAGTCGCATTGCATCTATATACGACACAAAGGAATACCATTGATAATGGATATGTCTATGCCAGACACTACAATTGATATGATCCGTTGTTTCTGATTATCAACAAGGTTGGGCGACGACATTCACAGCGGAACTAGTTCATCACTGTCCTCAAGAGACTATAAATACCACGCATTAGGTGTCGCTTGTGTACTTCCGCTAGAACACCTAATGTCCTTCTCAGTGACGTATGTACAGTTGCTCCAAGTTGCGTGGGATTACTCCGATAAGTAAAGTGTTTCTCTTGTGGGTTCATTGAACCAACGTGATGTTCAATTATGACGATGGGATGTCCAATAGCTGTCATCAACGCTTGCATGCGTTAACTTGTTACCCAGCCATTACGAAACTTTTTGAGTACGATTTCATGCTGAAGCTCAAATTATATATGGAGTTTTGCGAAACATTTCGTTAACTCCTGGCCTGATATGGTTTAATTGGCATTCTAATAACATACACGATCCATTATGATACTACTTTCTTAGCTGATATTACACATTGACAATAATTTACAAACTAATTTACGAGTCCTTCATTTCATACACGAGTAGACCGGCCATTGTTGTTCGTCAACCCATAAAAATGATCTCCATTTATACAGATGTTCTCATTTGCATAGTGAAGAGATTGGACGTTAGACTGGAGTAAGAAAACCTAACCGGACAACAGATTGATCAAAACCAATATAATGCTACTTTGAAGACATCTGGCATTAACTGTAGACATCCAGACGTATTGGTCATGATACGATATATTCCGCGGCACTGCATTCATTCCATCCCATTTCCTCATGATTCTAATAGAAAAATAATACATCTTCGACCGGAGACAACCAAATGTCACACGTATGTATCATACCCAACTGGTATTAAAAGGTATATGATAAAATTTTATAACAAACATAAATTCAATGAATATAGAGTTTTTCTTTCGTCTGAAATCTGCAATCCAGCTGATTCTGGTATTGCAACAAAATTAATTCATTACTAATAATGGGAAGAATTGATAAATTGCTTTGGAAACGTTTATAGGCTATCTTATGATTACGCTGTGGGGAAAGTGTTTAAAGAAAGTTTAGATTACTGGTAGAACTAATCTATATTTTGGCCGCAGTGTCAATGCTTATTTCTTATAAACGAGGTAAATTCCGTGAATATATCGATAATGTTTGGTTACTTGCGATCAAGCACTTATGGAAAACTAACATAAATGTGTGCATGCATTGTATTATGTTGCGAAGGGTATATACATTTAATTATTAGTAGGTTTCTATCTAAAATACAATGGAATACTAAGTAGCCTTAAACAGTACCTATACCTATGAATTTCACATATCCTCAAATTTTAATATATTACAACTTCTAATAATAGGAATTGAAAGATAATTTTCATTTAAAGTAAAGAGAAGTTGGTACACGAGTCAACACCGGAATCAGTTGCTTCGTGACAAGTACCGGAGTTGACAACGAACAAACAAGATTGACCTATATTCGATCATACCAATGAAAACATCCTATTATAAACCATAATAATATTCGTCTGGTTTCCTAACCATTATACCTTGCACTGAGAATACGTACAATATACCATAGCCTTGATATTATTGGAAAACTAATATGTAATTTCACCGTCATTACATCTGCCACATATGAACTCGATGTTTGAGATTGGACAAACTGTTATAAACGTAATGAAGAAATTTCATTATTATCAAATCCCTTCTGTAGACACCTGACATTCATGTTGAAGATGTTGATCCTAGCGGGAACCCATATATACTGACGTATTAATTCCCTACTCGTGAATTGACGGTCCTGTTGGAATGTCCACGAAACATCAATGCTGTTATATCTAATTATATTATATACAATCACCCTAGCTTGACAGTAGATTGTCTCAGATTTAGTACATTGTCAGCTTTCTATGATGTTTTCACTTAGCTCAGCAGTTCAGAGATTCCCAGGTTTGTTAAATGCAACACGTACCAATTGCTCAGGTTAAATGCATTGCCATTATAAATAGATCACGGCGTGTGTGGTGGTATGAAGGGGTAAAGACGAGTGAAGTTTAGGCTGTACTGTATTTAAAACTATCATCATTGATGTACCGGTATGCGCATTAGCTGCGCAATATATATATTGCTGTATTACTAATTCCGTCAGGGTTCATTGTACAGATCCTATAGCTCTTTGAAATATGTGAATGTATGCCTTAAACCCAACATACCATATTTTTTCAAATTGAACAGTTTGAACTATCTGCTTTGCACCGAAACAAATGTACACTACAACAGGACAATTTGTCTTGGACATAAAGTACCAAACATATCGTAATGGTTTCCACATCAAGCGGATAACACTACGCCAGTATATAATATATAGGCCAAAATCGACTGGTTCTTATGTATGTATGGTTATGGCACCGCCATCAATGTTTATTGCTACTTAGATAAAATTAGGCTTTCGTGGATAGTAGTAAACATTGATAGTAATGCCATAACAGTACAATAGCAATTACGGCGTCTGGACACGAGCTGAAGGCATACGCTCTACAAACTACTGTCAACGAGAGTACCAAATGTTTTTAGTATGATTTCAATCTCACCATAAACTTTCAAATGGAGATATTTTGACTAAACGCGGAGTTGAGCATGGGTTTTGCACTCAAAAACGTTTAGAAATCTCGGGCCCAGGTAATGATGTGTAATGATGTGTACCACACTTATCATGGCTACAGTTTGCATAGAATCAACAAGTTACGGTGAGCTCTGAATTGTGCATGCCGACTCATATAAAGTAAATCAACAGGAACAGCTACAAGAATACCCTGTTGAGTGTCAATGTTACAGAACTGGCGGCCTATTCTCGAACGTTCTTACGATCGTGCGACAATCTTAGTACACCTATAGCAATGTTTTATGCACGTTCTTAGGCTAAGAAGATCGTAAGAACATTTCGGGAATTGGCTCCCATCACTCCAATATCGATATAAACTATATTAGCACATCATCATTAACATAAAAAGAACAAAGGAACTATAACTAGGGTAATGAAAAAATAACGGCTATTTTTTTTCTTCGCTAGCTATAATAGATGTTTACCAGCGAATTGAACATTTTGTGTTGATGACTACGTATCTGTTCTTTCGTTCTACATAATCAGTATAATTATAGCATCGACTGGATACGTTCATAGTTTACTCAATCTGCTACGATGCTATATCAATAAATGCACATGTAAGAGGTTTAACGATGCGTTAAATAATAAAATTATTTTAAGTTAAGTATTATGTGTGTATTTACGCAACAAATATTATGACGAACTACCGTTTCATTTGTTATGGTAATTATACCCTATAGTCACTACAACTTTTCTATTTAGCCATTGTCTGTAGGCATATTCTTAAAATTCCTTATTGTTATATTGTGTGCGCGGTGTTCCTAACCCAGTTGGGACATGTTATGGGTTAGGACGTGTTATACTATGGCGGTAATACTGTTTGAAACCTCATCCACAGAGGCGTGAAGAATAGCGATTACTTTCTCATATTTATTTATATTGATTTAGAACGTGTTGAACGAAGCGGCAAGCAAGTACAAGTACATGTAAGTCTACCACAGCGAAATACCTAGCAAGGTCTTACAATCACTGATGGTCTTCCATTACTACATGAATGTTATCACCACTGTTATCTTCCTGGGTATCCTTTCACAAATATCTCTTATCCACTAAGAGACCACACCGCTCTCTTTGCAGATAGCTAATGCACTGCAAAGAGAACGCTATGTTCTCTTAGTGGATAAGAGAGCTTTGTGAAAGGATACCCTGGCCGACAGTGCATAAGAAAAGATGTAGATTTGAAAGTAGGACAATAATTCACATCCTCTAGAGACAGACTCAGCGATTTCTTTCATACATTAATGTCTCTGACGGGTATCGTGTGACGGCGTTCTCGGGTTCACTAGAAGACCATGGCGCTCTCTTATCTTTTTATCTTGCTGATAATTATGAGGCATTCTCGAGACAGAGGCCATTTGCCCTACTTAAACATCGTTGATAGATGTTAAATTGGTACAATGTTCTGATTTCGAGGGTGCTATGGTGTCTTAGTCGAATACGACAGCGTTGTAAAACAATACACTACCCCAATTTTGGCAATGTGATGATGTGTGTTCTAAAAAAATTCTTGGCATAGCATAATTTTATAGACTAATTGAAACCTGGGAAATTGTCTTCCCGAATGTCATTATGCCAACAAAGCAAATAAAAGGATTATGTTGAACTGAGATTATCATTAGTAGACCTCAGTACACCGAATTTGTGTCAAGTGGACCGATGCTTTTCTGGATCATAGTTCACAGACATATATTCTTTCTATCATGATTATTTGTTTTCAATTATAAAAATTGGGCTGTCGTATCAGGAACTAAGATTACCAAAAATAAATTGGAGCACGATTTCATGCTCAATTCAAAGTTTTGTTCACAAATCCTCATATACAATTTTTGCGTGAGTATGATATCGTACTCAAAAAGGTTTCGTAATCTCAGGGTCAGATGTAGTTTTGGCAATCTATATTGTAATTAATTTTCCTGATCGTAGGTGTGATATTCCATAGTCATGGTAGAAGAATTGCTATGATAATATGTAACTACAAACAGTTAGTAGACTCAACCCACTTGAAACGGAAGCCAACTGCGCATCGAAACATTAAAGCAAATAAAGTACATCCATCATCTGCTAAGACACTTATTTTATACGTTTGTTGTTTATTCGATAAACAATATTGGAAGAAAAAATGTTCATATATAATTGTAATCTATACGTTGTAGAGTAGGGCGCGGCAATGATGGCATCTACAGAGATATCATGTACACTATTGATATTTAACGTTTATTAAATATAACTTGTAAATATTATTTTGTTATAGTAGAGAAAACGTATGAGTGCGTAAATAATGGTGGACTCTCACGCTGCAATGTGTAGCAATAACTGGTAACATGTAACATGTATTAACGATTGTCGAGTCAATAAAATCGATTCTTATGTATCTTTCAACTCGTCTCGTGTGATCTTGTGTGAAATCTCGTTTGTCAGATTGTGAAGAAATGCTGGCTATTGTATGTACTACAAATGCTATTAAAATACGTGGAGGGAAAACGAAGCACAAATCTATATGGGTTCGCCCGTAGATAGCCAGTAGGCCACAAAGTGGTGCACACAATTCTTTACTTCATGAAATTGAGCTGGAAGATTTTTAGATCTTTGACTAATTTTTTAAACAATAACGAAGGAAGGTTTTACCATGTCGAACCATCCACAAGATGTCGAAGGCCCATGCGAGATGCGATTTCGGCTGGGGAGAAATGAGTTCTCACCCTACGTTTATTGGTGGCTAGAAATGGAGACTGGAATGCCACGCCTCGTCTATAGTGTATCAGTAATAAGTTGCAATGTCACTTACAAGAGTAATTCATCTGTTGCTGCACCAACAGTCTAGAACACTTTACCATGAATCTCAAGACGATCGTATTGAAGCTAGAATATCCGTGCCGGTACAGCGCAAAGAGCTGCCGGAATATTAGGCCCTATATGCATTAATTTACTATATTTCAAATATTATATACACAAAGCCGTGTTTCTAAAACTGCGAACTGGTAAATCGTTTGTTTCATTACACCATATTCATAAAAAACAATGACATATCGAACATTACATTTCCTCAAGAGTTGACCCAGTTAAAAACTGGAGCAAATTATATATAATGTCTCACAATTCTGTAATATTAACATGCTGGATTAATATGTGAAAGACGTGACAAAGTGAATGAAGGAGCAATATGGCTTAATTAATGATCCACCGGAGAGATGACGAAGACTATTCAATAAAGGTTCACATCTTGCAATTACAAGGTCGGGTCGACTAAATGAAGCCACTTCATCGCCAACGGAATTCACATAACTTAACAGGTCCAAACAAAGCTATCACTAGTCGGGTAGAAAACATGATTAATTTGTCTCTAGAATCCTTATAAAATTTGCCGTATTGATCAACGTGTCGCTGAGTAGTGGTGGGTTTCTATAGATTAGTGTTAAATACGAACGTGCCCACTGGCCAACAGGAGAGGACATTGGTCCTTACAGGAGACGCAAAGGTCCGGGGTCACGTTTCGTGCGTGAGGACTGACACTTACAGAGAAGCTCACGTAATGCCAGGACGGTATACTGTCTGGGTAATAGGTAGCCCTGTGAAGGCGTGTTGCCCCACCTCTGGACCAGTCTGAGAATCTCTGACCATCATTAATAGCAGATTATCTCGGCCTACTGCTGGACGTACATCCAGCTATTGTATACTAGTATGTATGTACACTGCTGTCAATTTCCCTTTCAAGTTGAATTATATAATTAAGAATTTAGCTGAATATTGGCATCCGTTTCATACACATATAGGTTCAATGGTACACTTCTTGGACAAGCTGACGCGTACGCCAATCTGAAGGCATTATTTAATAAGTTGGTACATTAATGGGGGTTTAATGTTCAATTAATACAACTATTTTTTCTACTGGAAACATACTTAAAAGTGCATTTCCTTATTTTATTTCAAAGAAAAACAATAATGTCTATGTATTTCCTTTTAATGGCAATTAAATGAAAATAATAATCTCCGTATTTTGGGCTACTAATATCTTCAGACTAAATTAACAAAATATGACATACTTTATCATGTTGTATAATGTGTATGTCAATGGCAAATGTCCAATTACACTTACTAGGTCAGTGGACAATCTTAAGGAAATTACAACATTGTCAAACAATTACTTCCTCAGTCGTTCGTTTGTGAGCATTTCAATGGAATGCAATTGCGTTAAACGACAATATTTGAAGCTCCAAATCGAACTAATGACCAAATATTGGAGACTGTTCCATATGAGAACTTGGCTGCTGAACGTACATACAGTGATAATGACAACGGGAGATTCCCTCGCTGATAATGACGCCTGATTGTGTGGAAGTTCGAACATGGCGAATATAGGTTAAGGAGTTTAGAATGCTGGTATATGGGAGAATATTTGGTTCGCTTTGGTGTGCCGGATGAGGGTTTCCTTTCACGAACATATTGACGTGTTCCTCTCATTATGATACTTAGACTAACTTTATCTTAACAGACAGTTCTAGATACATTTCCAGAAAATGGCCAGCTTTACGGCCTGATCAAAATCTGGATCCACTACGTCCAATTATACGTTCATCTTGAAATATTCCACTTCTTAGATATTTAATGTTTCCATAGATATATGTATTATGGCTATTTAGTTTGTTAAACTGAATAAATCCCTACCTATATTTATGCATAAGTACGTTCAAGGTAGATATGCAAGTCCAAGAGGAAGACCAGAGTCGGATAAATTGATTGTTATAAGTTCTATTCACCTGATACATGCTAAGAACTATTCAGTTATACATGTGCAGTGCAGTGCCATGCCTATATGGTTTTGAAGACATCAGGTTAGGCCAAGCTAGAAGACATAGTAAATCAGATGTAATGCAATGGTAGTTCAGAGGAATACAAACAGTACAGTTTTAATTCTTCTCTGGTTCGAAGAAGATTGCCATGTTATTCCTTCTGTTTACATAGTCAGGCTCCGATTTCTTGAAACAAACACGAGTTTGAGATTTTGCTCAATTGAGATTTCCCCCATTAACTCACTGCTGTAAATTGAATCTAGGTTTGGGTTTTTACTGAAGTTACAGCACTGAGTCAATGGGATAAATCTTAGCTGAGCTAAAGCTGAAAGTCAATTTTGTTTCGAGAAATTGGGGCAAGGGTATCCTTTCACGAAGCTCTCTTATCTATTAAGAGACTGGTAGCGCCCTCTTAGCAGTGTATTAGCTATCGGAAAAGAGAGCTCTACCACTCTCTTAGTAGATATGAGAGCTTTGTGGAAGGATACCCGGGTCTTCATCATTGGCCATAGTCATGAACAATGCATCATCATGTAACATAACCGTTACCGTTTCTTCTTCAAACATAAACAGACATAAATTCAACTATGTGGCATTTGAACGGAATCACAATAATTCCAGCCAACATATTGATCATACAAAACGCACCTCTATACATGTGTTAGTGATATGAATATATAGAGCGCCTACATACAAACTTTCAAATTGATCATCTACAAAGGTAGGAAAACAAGTGAACCCTTTTGAGCCAATTTCTCCCACTACATAGATCTATACTGTATCGCAATAAAGTGTGTCTCAACGATGCCGTTATATGGGAATAGCTTGGCGAACGCGGTACTTAATTGATATACTATAGATAGAAGAAAACTATCAAGGACACAGTCAATGCTGTTTGATCCATTGATTGGTATCGTAAAGAAAACCTTACGGGAACTCTACTTTTCATGTTTCCCTACGGACTAATTCAAGGAATGGTAGCTGGTTTTCATACATTTGTCGTATCATCAGATATTGCTGTATTGGGGCCGTTAAATATAGCAGACTGACCCTGCGTATGTATTTTCTTTGCTTTTTACGGCAATGTCCCTATTTATGAATAATTGAGATATTGGTCCGAATCGCTGATGCCCATCGCTGTTGGTTCAGTAAACTGTCCATGAGAATAGTATGGAAAGCGTCTGAAACGGAGGCAGTATTTCAATAGGGATTGTAATGTCAACTGTATACTTGAAACTTGGTGAAACTAATTAACGATCAACTTCTTGTAGTATTAAAAAAATATGTATACGTTAATATCTTTTAGAATTAGAGAGGTACGGTAAAAAATAAAAACGAAATGGATTGAATCTGATGCTAGGGCAACAGCTTTCTTTGGGTGTCTCAAGAAAACAATGGAAACATCGATGACCGTCAGGCAATGGAAAAAGCACTGACCGCTTACCCTGGGTCAGAGGCCGTGGAGTAAGACACGACAAACAAATGAGACTGTGTGACCTGCCCGCACTTCCGCCAGTAAACAGGTCCTGAGGATTATCTTGGATCCATTCTTAACCCCATTGCAAGGCCAGTAGAGCCGGGTTCATTCACCTTGCCAGAGATGTATCTTCCAGAAGAAATTATGATGAAGGTCTGTGCTAGTTTGCGTTCTGTCGCTGACATTGGTTGATCAAGGCTGTAGGTCTATATAGAGTTAGCTACGTTCAGGTGTATCAATTCTTAACCCCAACGCAAGGCCAGTACAGCCAGTTCCATTCACGTTGTCAGTGATGTGTCTTCAGGAAGAGAGGTTATAATGAAGGTGTATGCTAGTTTGCGTTCTGTCGCCGATCTAGACTGTACAGGGTCGTAGCTAACATAGGGGGCAGTTGAATGAACATTACAAAGTAATAATGCGATTAATGAGATAAATTAATAGTTGGGGAAAACGACCGGTGGGGGTGGGGGTCAGCTGCCTCAGTACCCCATGGGTAGCTGTGACCCTCGTGTAGCATCACACACGCTGCCTCTATATACACCAGCTAATCGTCTAGTTCCAGACCCAAAGAACTCTCATAAGTTTGTAATGAGGCACTGCGTTGCAGAGGATGGCCATCAGCAAACATAACACGTTAGGTTCCTGTTTCAGGATCCCGAGAAAATCTCACCATAATCCAGAGGTGATTGCGTCCTGCCAGGATCCCAGTTAGAATTTATTTTTTTAGCATCCTGGAACTGGAAACCAAACTGTGTATGGGACCCGCACCTTCCTGTATGAAACTGTATAACGCTATGGCAGTATTTACTTGTGGTATAACGCTATGGCAGTATTCACTTGCTGTATAACGCTATTGCAGTATTTACTTGTGGTATATCGCTATTGCAGTATTTACTTGTGGCATAACGCTATTGCAGTATTCACTTGTGGTATAACGCTATGGCAGTATTCACTTGCTGTATAACGCTATGGCAGTAATCACTTGTGGTACAACGCCATGGCAGTATTTACTTGTGGTATAACGCTATGGCAGTATTCACTTGCTGTATAACGCTATGGCAGTATTCACTTGTGGTATAACGCTATGGCAGTATTCACTTATTGTATAACATTATGGCAGTACTCACTTGCTGTATAACGCTATGGCAGTATTCACTTGCACCATAAGTACGTTGTAGTCAATGGTTGATATTGGACCTTTTGAACAGAAGAGCCCATATCTGTGTGGCTTCAATGACGTGCCTTCAATCACCAGACACTGAATGAAATAGATCACCCATGGAATACATTTCCCAGACGTTTGGCATTTAACAAAAAAAACCACTGACCGTAGACAAGTTCTTGTGTGCTATCATTTATTTGTTACGTGTAGGCCACGAGAAGATGTTCTACTGTGATTATTAGAGATTGCATTTGCTACAGACGGCCCGCACTATTTCTGATTGCACCGTCTTGTCGCGTGTGAAATGTGATTTGAACTCTATCTTGCCAATTGGTCGCAGGAATGAAGCAGGAATCAAATACGACATCGTACTTTTTCTGGGAATTCTACAATGTTGGAATGACATGTACAATGAAGTTAGACCATCTTCTAATGATTCAAAATTATAGTGTCCTGTTATAGGAAGTACTAATGCAGTTGTTTTACATTCGAGGACATAAAAAAACATCTAAGCATACAGATGAAAGGAATTATCTAATGTATTCCAGAAAACACATCCCAATGAAAAATGCAAGATATATTAAAGGCATACAATCACGGTTGATAGGCTTAGATAATGACCAAACGAATTTCAGTCTGAGACTCTTTACGTTTGATTTGTACACCCAAAAGTTGTTATTTCCTG
>JAUTBQ010013571.1:0-19408 GCA_032361185.1 Lepetodrilus ovalis
GTGTATGTGTATCCGGATATACAAGTACACTTAGAACAAAAGAAACCATGGCAACGAGACCGGAAGAGGGGTATAATGATCGATACACCTCGGAAAGTGTGGATGTAACTCTTACATAATAAGCATATAATGACATACAGAATTTGATAAGTAAACGCTGACTAGTAAACTGTGTACTTGGATACATACCGGTAATACATGTTCTATTTACTAGTTTAACAGTACTACTTTCTTCTGGGCAAGTGATGGGGAATAAATATACCAGTAAATAACAACTTTTGGGTGTACAAATCAAACGTAAATAGTCTCAAGAAGAAATTCGTGTGGCCATTATCTAGGCTAACCAGCCGTGATAGTATGCCTTTAAATGTTCTAAAGGCAAGATAATTAGAGCTACGTTCCTTTTTTTCATATAAAATAACGAGTGTTGGTGAATGAGTATATCAGCAAATATAAACTGTTGAGTGGACAAATCAAACGTAAGTAGTTTCAGATAGAAATTCGTTTGTCCATTAATAGGCCAACCATCTGTGATAATATGCCTTTAAATTTCTATTTCCTACCCATGCGTAATATTTAATTGTAATAAGTATTTTGCATTCATTGATTAAAAATAAATAAATAAATGAATGAGTAACGGAAATTGAACTAAAATAAGTTGATGTGTTCTATAGCCACAGGTGTCCATGACACACCCTATATTTAATGACGTATTTTAAACTGAAACTTTTAATATCCTATCCAGAGTCAACAGCATTTACGTCAGAAAATTACCGTTTGTATAGTTATTGTTATCAATCCAATTTCATAAATCATTCAACAATTCTTAATTTTACACAAAAAGAACATTCCAAAAATAGTGGATTGACATCCAAAGCGATTAATAATCAAATTTAATATGATCCATGAAAGGTTGTTCACTTATATTCGATTACGTACTAAACACATATATTCACAATTAGTATACAAGTCTTGGCAACAGCTAACTTACTCAATAGATTTATATTTATTATATATTTAATTTAAATTAATGAGAACGGCCAATATGACACTGTGGATGTATTTCATGTTAAAGCGAGTTGTCTGCCGTGCGTCATTCGTCCGCTTGATGGCGCAATTTGGGGTGCCAGAAAGACAGGCTATGTTGTGTTTACATCTAAATCCAAGCTTTTGTCGATGCACACTTGTAATTCAACCATAATGCCTCCACGCATGCTGACGTAATTCCAATGAATAAAGCTCGATCTATTATAATAGTTTTCTATGCGGTAAATTGACAAAATAAAATATACTCAATAAGGATCTGCTAAAATTAGACCCAATTGATTTTCTATAATAATACTATAAATATAAATCTATCGATCATAAAGGTAATTTGTCAATATCCGCTTTGTATTTTACGTAACTGACTCCGAAGGACCAATTTCCACACTATCGGTTGTAGATTACGACTAGTACATTGACAAAGCTATGATATGTGTCATTAACTGTATCTTTAGAGCTCCTGGCGGACCGGATGTGTAGGCGAAGGCAAATAACTGTGTGTATCCTGTTTCAGTGGTTGTCTCCCTTGCCTTCATACAGCTGGTACTAACGTAAACCTAGTCCGTCTGTTACACGAGTTAAAGGACTGCGATCTTGTGTTCTTGTATTTCTTAATATAAGTAGTATAGTATGTGTCTTCATGAATGATACCGAATTGTAAATATAATTTACGTGTTCATTCACAATCCGTGATATAGATGAAATAATATTGAAAGCGGCTCTAAACCACAATTCCAAAATACATAAATAAAAGTCTTTTCAAAATTGTTCGCTCATGTATGTCTGTTTCAGAATACTAGCCATGCAATTGCCTATAAAAGAGCTAAGTATTACAATTATTGCATTTGAAAATGAAAAGTTGAACTTAATCCCTTATAGTCAAGGTAAGTTCTGCATGACAAAACACTGATGTGCTATCTCTATAGCTTGTCTGTCTGTCTGTCTGTCTGTCTATCTGTGTCTGTCTGTCTGTGTCTGTGTGTCTGTCTGTCTGCCTGTCTGTCTGAAAATTGTTTTAGGTGAAAGGTTTTAGGTGAAAAGTGTTTTGTATATTCATGTTCATTATTTTAAATACATTATAGGCCAAGCCAGAAAGTGTTAGAAATAAAGAAAATAATAATGGGAGTTGTTCCCCACAGGCCCAAAGTTAATGGTGGTTAAATCTATAATTTGCAGGAGTTGTTGTAGATAATTTTAACATTGCAGATTTTCACATGTCCCCTGAACCCCCTTTAATTTCTGAGTATTGGTGGACAGTATTGTGGATATAGATGAAGAGAACATTCTGAGTAAATGTCATTACATGTATGCTGAGTAAGATAGTGAATGTCATTTTTTTCATGATGAGTAAAATAGTGAATGTCATTACATAATTCTGAGTAAAATACTAAATGTCATTACTGTATGCTGAGTAAAATAGTGAATGCAATTTTTTTCATGATGAGTAAAATAGTGAATGTCATTACTGTATTCTGAGTAAAATACTAAATGTCATTACTGTATGCTGAATGAGTAATATAGTAAATGTCATTTATGTATGCAGAAGATATGTGGAGACGGTATCAATAAAACACACATTAACTTAATGTCTTCATATTGATCTTGTGCTTAAAAAAGAAACATCAGGTTTTGAAATTTTTCTTGGATGATATGATTGAGTCATTCTTCATTGCTGACGCACTGCTTGACAATGTCTCTGATCTGAACCTGGTATTTGTCATCAACACTTGCTAACCACCTAGCAGGAGAGACATCACATAGTCCTGCCTTAAAATTTGGTCAGGTTATGAATCAAAAGATATTTGTAAAAAGACTAACATTTCCCAAAAATATTAATTACAAAGGTTTTGTCATCTGAAAAGATCCAGATTTCTGAGTCAAGTTCCATTTGTATTTCGTACGGATCTATCGAATATTTTCCAAGGCGCCCTGGAGGATGTTAATTATTTCGAGTATAATTATGGCAACATTAGTAGGCCGTGTTTACTTTCCAGCCCATTGTCCCGGTCCAAAAAATTGTCACATTTTCTCGACGTATTTACGTGTGACTGTGAAGGGCCCTCCATGCCGACTATACAAGGGTACAATTACTTTAACAGATGCATCTGTTTGCTTACAGAAAATATTCCACAACTTGTAATGTAAGGTTCGCATTCTCGGCTATTGTGCTTCACGATTCCTGTGCATCTCAGACACACATTGTCAAGATGGTGCCTTTGATGTCGGCCATTGTCCCAGCATGCTCTACTTCGTAGGGGGTAGGGTGGCCATCTTGCCCTAGGGGTTTGGGAGGGGTTGATCAGGGATTAGCTTTCATGGCACTGTTTGTTCTATTAGATTAATACTAAAGTCTTATTTTGTAATTTGAAAAGTATATCTGCTTTATGAAATCTGTTCTTCAAGTATGTTATGTGTTGCGTGGTACTTTCATTTACTTTTTAATAGCTTGATGTTTAATTATGTTCTTAGCCTTAAATAGCCAGGTAGTAGCTTAGTTTTAATAAGCAGTAATTTAGACTATCTTTGTGTGAATTGTTTTTAATCTACACATTTCATTTGCAATTACTGTAGTAAAGATATATTTTAAAGTGATTTAGAATACTGGATATATTTTTTCTGGATATTTTAATATAATATTATGCGCAATTGTTATTTTTGGAATACGAGCTGAATACCAAAAGGTTGAATCATTTGGTGATTTGTAGGTCTTCAATATTTGAATTTATTCATTGAAATTCAAATATATTTTTTAAATGAAAATTTAAAATGTTTAAATTAGCAGTTTAAATAATTAGAAAAGAATTTAGCATGTTCGTATCTTTAAGGGTTGAAATTATATTTTTTTGACAATTAATTTAGGTGTTCACATTATTAGAGTAATTACGGTAGTAGTACTACACAGGCCTGTGACTTGAGGATGTTGTGGCGATGGGTGCACAATGTCCACAAGATTCTGCGTGTGCTCGTACCCAGACAAAGCTGGTGAGACACTATCGTCCGAGAACGGCTGTAAATATTTTGGTTTGGCATCGGCGCAATGTTTCTTGTTTGCTCAACTTGTCTCGAGAAGTTTTCTCCCTTCTACGCAGCCGTGATTCATTCCCAGATGTTTCTCGGTAACATTTGTCGTCGTTCCACGCTGATGTAAATTGTAATTGTCGGCGGAGACGACCGACGGCCATTTGTGTTTTGGGGACTTCCTTTCTGACGTTGTGTCATCATTTACATTAATTAAAACTGAGACTAATCCTGAAGCGTATCTGGATATTTGTCCATTTTGACAGTCTTGAAGGAAGTGTTTTGTCTTTGATGTAAGATGATATATTACAGAAATGATTATTTATTTACTTTGACAGTTTAGTTTCTTCTTCTGTTAACATTCTGTTTCTGGGAAAAGTCTGTGACACAACTGATTAGGTTTTAAAAAAAATATATTTAAATATAAATTCTTACCGTAGTCTACAATTTAGGTTCAATATCATTGAAGTTCTTTTTTGTCATTCAGAATATTTCATTTCTCATATTATGCTTGTTTTTACAGAAATGAATATGTCAAACTATCATTACTTGAGCATCCCTATATTCAAGTATTTCATTTTAATTTTAATTTTCAGTTTTATCATGAATTGTGTATTTGAAATATTTTCCAATATCTATTTCTATACACAATATATAGCTATCAAATTCTTGCAAAACATCACTGAAAATTATCAATGTGTCAACTCGTTAAAATAGGTTGGAAAATTGAGAACCGTTTAGCTTGAAGATTTCAGAACTTTTGTTTTGTCTATCGATCTTCTCTTGGGCGATTAGCGTGATTAGGACATTAATTCCTGTCTGGGTGTGAGACTATGAAGTGAGCTCCTCTACGACAGTCAAATCTCTAAAGTTTGAGTCTCTCAAGATGGGATCAACACCCTCGTGACGCCCGCTCACGGCGATCAACAGTCGAATTATCGGACATTGACCCACTCCTGCCATCTTCAGCCATCGCTGCCTGCTAGGACCATGACAGGCTCTGACGGGCTCTGACGGGCTCGCTGAGCAATTATAATGGGCACCACTGCTACCCTCTTGTCTGTCGGCCAATCATGTGCGTAGGAGAGTTGTTGTCTTTCTTAACGACGTGATGTAATGGCGACGTTGTCACCTCGGGCGAGGCTTGGTGTCGCAGACAATCAGCCCGGACAATGGTGCTACATGCGATGGTCGTGGAACCACTCCAGACTTGTCAGCTGCATCTGTTGTCGCCGTGACATCGGGATGTGTATATTCTAGATATACGTCTTTGTCAGACTCTTAATTATTTGTTGGGTTATGTTCAGTTTTCACTGGCAATGCTGTTGATGCCAAGTACATACAATTTGCTTGGGGAAAACAGTAATGGAAGGAAATACAGGGATATCCTATAGTTTCTGAGTGCTTGCAGACAAAATTGGTTTTGAGTCTAGATTTGAAAGTCTTGAGTGGGAGACATTCAAGATACATTGCAGAATAATGGAAGAGTAGGGTATTGGTAGAATTGTTGTCGTTGGCTCGTTTGTATCAGCCTTGGTTTGTGGGTCTTACTGGTGTGGGTCTTACTGGTGTGTGGGTCTTACTGGTGTGTGGGTCTTACTGGTGTGGGTCTTACTGGTGTGGGTCTTACTGGTGTGTGGGTCTTACTGATGTGGGTCTTACTGGTGTGGGTCTTACTGGTGTGGGTCTTTCAGATGTGGTTTGATCCACAGGCGGACATGTGAATTAGCTGAGATTAAGAAGCCTTTTACCTACAGTTACATGTCCAATAGGGCACATGGACAGGTGCCTCAAAAAGTTAATGTACATCCCTGTAAGCAAGAGTAACAGTAGTGATTAGAAGATGGATCATAGCTGTTTTATTAAAAAGCAAAAAAGATAATGTACGGTAGATATTTTCAGTAATTTCATGGTGCTATGGTCTTAATACTAGTCCATGATTAACCATTGGCGCTCATCCACGTAAAACCCTATCACTCACTCATGAGATCATCACTGCTTGACTAGCGCCGACTAACTTGTCATGAAGGATTAACAGTGTTGTGAAGCATTGCTTATCTTTGCATTAATCCTGCATGTCAAGCCATATTAGATCAGACATCTGACTGCCTGGTTCTGTTCAGAACGATGTCTGGCATGACATACGACTCCTATAATTTTTTTGGGGTTTCAGGAGTCTCTAGGGAGAGCAAATAATCTCAACTTAGCGTTGGTATCAGGTCTGGCCATTTGGATTTGGATCGTTTGGATCCGGATCCATCATTGGACCGAGGGTGTTGAGATGTCAGCCAGGCGTGGACCACCTTGGCCGTGATCCGGGAGAAAAACAGATCATCAGCGGAACACATTGTCCTGCTGCTCATGGTCGTGTCACGGAGGCGGCCATGTTTAGATTTATGTACAAATATGCCACGGCCCTGATTACCCTGGCTTTTGGTCGCTGCTCAAACACTGATATAGCGTTAGACGCCGGCCAATTAATGAACGCAGTAACCATGGAAATAATGCGATTAACGTTGAAAAAATTGCGTAGGTCCGGAGAGTGTTCACATTTGACAGGAATCGTGTTTGGGGCGTTCTTCAGCACCATCGCGCGAATCACATTTGCCACGGTTCACAGGTGATGTAATTATAATCAACACATGCTCAGACGAACCGGGTGGTGTGTTTTTTTTGGAAGCGTTCCCCGACTGGAAGGAAAATGATAAAGATAGTCAAATCTAATTTGAGGACTGACAGACCTCTCAGGATGAGCCGAGGTGACTCACTAGAATACATCTGCCCACATATTTCACCACGGTCTTCCTCCATGTTTTATGTCCTCAACAGAGGGGGCAGTGGTTGATGCTATGCATTTCTCCATCTTCAAGATTACCCATTTTCCAAGTGACAGGTTTCTTTGGCATGAAAGACCCCCCATTTCTGTCGTGTTTGACTCGAATCTTTCACACAGAATGCCGTATCTGTAATTTGAACAAAGGGCGACTGATGCATTTCCTCTCCATATGATAATTAGCTCTAACGAAGTTAGCGGGACTTAGGGCAAAGGTGTCAAATTGGGAGGTTTTGATTCGCAGACTCCACTGAGTTGGGACAAGGGATGGCACATCAGGAAATAACATCGGAAAGTCTGTTGTGGTGTTGCTGGGGTCTTTCCTGAAACTGACAAAAGTCGGCACGAGCTTCCATGAAAGAAGAAAGGGCTCTGCATGGCCAAGTGTGAAAGTCGGCCAATTAGCTATTATAGATAGACTGCCATTTGGACTGATTAGGGCACGAATTGATGGGCCAATCGTCTTAATTATATCCATTTCTTGCGACTCGCTCCTGTGTTTTACGTTGTAATTGTTCGTTTCTTTCCTCGAGGGCCTAAAAATCTGAGAGCTCTAGACTAAACGCAGGTCAGGCGGAGTGATTGGCAGTATTCCATGTTGCCCCCCTCGGGGCAAAGGTTACAACAGTTTGCTTTGTTCTTAGGGGACGAGCGGCAGCCCCACACTGTTGCCAGAGCCATTGTGAGTGTGAACAAGTCCTCCAAGTTGTCATTATAGTAAGCTGCTTCCTGGCGTCGTGATTAGGACCCAGATGATGCCCCGACACCAGGGTGACGGCTCACAAAGGACACGCTCGTCTGATACATATTCCAAGTGTCAATTTCGTCACCATGATTCATTCTTTGCTATTAGGACGCTTTTTGAGTAGCCTGACTAGTGTTAATTTCCACAATTATGAAAGCTTGCCGATGATTACGAGAGGTTTGATGACAGGTCTATTGTGGGCGGGATTCCGTCCGAGGATGGCGGTATTGTTTCACGTGCGAGGTGACGTACAGGTTGTGACATCGACTCGCACTGCTAATGGTGCTCCAAATTCGTTAGAGCCGTCTTAATAGAAACTATGATTAAGCATATTGTCAAACATCTCCCAAATCTATCAGCCTTTGTCTATCAATTCTGCTTCCTGTGTTAATATTTTTCTTAAATATTAAGTTTTCTCTTTTAACATTGAAATTTTAATCCATATTTGAAATTGGTATTAATTTTTAGTTTTTAAAAACTTTTAATAGCAATATGGTATTTTGGTCTATGGACATTTTCTACCCAAAAAAGGAAGCCATTTTCAATGTTAGAAACAAATGTAAACTAATAAAGTTAGAACTTCAATTTTCCATTACAGTGTCCCCTCGATATAACGTGGTCCAATACACAGCGGGTTCGGATATAAGGCGGGGTCAGACGTGGATCCCATTTTTATTTTTCGTTATTCCCCTGCAATATCGTATAAGGCGGGTACTATGACGCGGACCCCAACTTTAGCGTTATATCGAGGGGACACTGTATAACAAAATGTGATGCCCACAGTGTTGGCCAGGTTGACATGGGGGAGATTGTGATGCACTTAGTATCTACATTTATCACCCTTTGTTCATCAAAACCATATCATAAGGTAGCAGCACATATTTTTCGCAGTAGGTTTACTGGCAAATTGTAAACCGTATGGGTGAAAGTTAAACAATGAATATGTCACAGTAATGCGGATGCATCACAATGAGGATTGCTGTCACATCAGCGATTTATCCTTTCCCCAGGGCTAGTCAGGGCAAGTTGTAAAGGCACCAAAGCATCTATATGTTAAAAAATAGGTTGCCCGCAGAGCAATTTAACTTGCCCCTGTACGTCGGGCATACCTTAGTCGAGAGCCTTGGATGCACTTAGTATGTACATTTATCACCTTTTGTTCATCAGAACCATAGATTATAAGGGACTGGATAACCTTCCCCTGTTCATTTTAAGAACCACAATGCAGCAGCAGCACATATTTTTCGCAGTAGATTTACTGGCAAATGGTAAACCGTATGGGTGAAAGTTAAACAATGAATATGTCACAGTAATGCGGACGCATCACAATGAGTATTGCTGTCACATCAGCGATTTATCCTTTCCCCAGAGAAGTGAAACAATGTCTTGATCATGGTTAGAAGCTGTGCTGTTGTGGAATGTTATGGTAAGAAAATAGTGTGCACACATAGATCTACGATAAACACGGATTGAACATCACAATTAGCGTTGGGTATCATTTTAAACATATTAATCATGGTAGTGTCACAGCAAAAAACAACAACCGACGTTTATGTCCTTCCAGGATCCCAATAAAATCCTACCAGGATTCTGGTGGGACAATTTAGATGAAAATGTCCTACCAGGATCCTGGTGGGATTTTGTTAGGATCCTGGAACAGAGTACCTAACTTATTTAGCTGTGTGTGGTCTTTTTTTGTTTGTTTTTATTTTAATTATTAATACATGTACTTGTACTAGTGAGCCAGCCATTTCTTCCAATGCTAAAGGTATCCTAAGGACTAGTAGAAATTCATGTCTTTTGTTATTTGTAACTCAAGTCGTGATTCTAGAAAGCGACTCTAAACCCCATTACAAAAAAATATAAACATTTATTCAGGTTAGTAAGTTTTAAAGTTAATTTCGATCACTGAAGTTGAAGAAATGATTGTCCAAGGAATGTCCATAGATTACCCAGTGATTGTCCAATGCTTGTACAGATGGTCTTCTGATTATACTCCTGGTACCTCTAATTAATGTCTGGAAGTTGCCGTTCTCTCTGAGTGCTCGTGCTTCAGCTGATGTCCCGATCTTATTTTCTTTCTAATTAAGATTACTTCAGTTTGAGTTTTGTTGACAGATTTTGTTTTTCCCTGTAATTTTGGTTGTGCGAAATGTTTGCCTTTTAGAAAATATATGATGCAATTGTGTATGTTTGTAAGTATGTGTGTTCGTGTGTACATTCGTGTGCATGTGTGTTACACTTTAGACAGGGAGGGATGTACAACAAGTTGAGCAATCAGTCTGGCGTGAATACGCTGTCAAAATACCGTCTAAGAAACCGGCCAGAAATCTGGGTGAAAGTTCCCAAGAGAAAACCAAAATGAATGATGCCATTTAAAAAAAAAAGAAGCTAGTCTTGAGCAGCTCTTTCATGGCATATCTTTCCCTTCTTTCCTATCTCAGAGCTGCCAGTAAATCTTTCAAGCAGGACGTTAAAATTAAGTTTTTTTACAATTAAATGTAAATCAGCTCCTGCCTTGAGCAATTAATATTGTGT
Source organism: Lepetodrilus ovalis (assembly GCA_032361185.1). NCBI lineage: Eukaryota > Metazoa > Mollusca > Gastropoda > Lepetellida > Lepetodrilidae > Lepetodrilus > Lepetodrilus ovalis. The sequence goes on from JAUTBQ010013571.1 coordinate 10,179, forward strand.
GGTTTTGACATGGTTGGGGTGTAACTTTTCTGCAGTCGTGCCCTTGGAACGGTAACTTTGTTAACTATGATTTACCCCAGACTCGGTAGTATTCAATCAGCCAATTAACAGATATCTGAAGTTCAGCAGAAGGGATAAGCCATTAATCAAGATTAGACCAGCTTTTCTTAATATAAATGTTCTAATTTGTAATCAAAATATCTGATGTTTAATTATAAAATTATAAATGGCCACCCTAGAAGACTAGTATTTCAATTACATGGCTAAAAGGTTATCTGAGGTTACACAAGGTTTATGGTTCAAGGTATCCTTTCACGAAGCTCTCTTATCCACGAAAAGACCATAGCGCTCTCTTTGCCGATAGCTATCGCACTTCAAAGAGAGGGCTATTGTTTTCATTGCCATGGTTTGTATTGATAAATGTATTGGCTGTTCTTGCTAAACCTGAATCATCTTTACTTTTCACTCGTTTGAAAATGAATTAGAATATATTTTTCTTTTGACTTAAAAGTTGCCAAAAGGCTTAGGTGAACATTTAAAAAATCACCCTGATATAAATAAGAAACTGTATTGTATTTTTGACAGTCTGTTTTATTTGACACAATAGCTGCCACAACATATTCAACCTGCAAAAGGCTAATTTGTTTAGTTTGATTATGAAAGTTTAATTTTTGCATCTGTGGCAACCAATGCTTCTGCTACTCTGTTGAAGCAACTTGGGTCCATAGTTTTGTGTTATATGCTCTGGATTGTATACTGCTTGCTATCCAGGAATGTACCCACCATGAATTACAAAGGACACAGCATACCCCCTACAATGGCCGGACTCGTTCTAATGTTAATAATAGTACAGTGCCCCTCGATATAACAAGGTCCGATGCACCGCGGAATCGGATACAATGCGGGGTCAGACGTGTATCCCATTTTTAATTTTGTTATTTCTCTGTAATATCGTATAAGGCGGGTACTATTATTATGCAAGGGGTATGTCATGGACCCCAACTTCAGTGTTATATAGAGGGGACACTGTATGTTGAAAAAAGAAATTTTGATTTTATTTTTTTTGTTCCAGAAATACTTTGGGCTTTAATTTAATGTTTTTCTAAAAATGTTCCTCATGATTATTTTTCTGTCATAGTTCTACATGATGATATTGCCCATCTGATAATGGATTAATGTCAGTTTTAATCATCCACAATTTTGGCGGTCTTGTATGGAATAGTTATCTTCTTGTGTAATCATTTGCTAATGGTCATCGCAAATATTTAGGTCTTAGGACTGTAAAGAAAGAGATAACTTTTTTTCCTCCTGTTGTGTATTAATCACAGTGATTGTGACATCACTGACGATCTTCATCTTCGTGCGTGGATCAAGCAACTTGTGATTGGAGGCATTATAGTGTTTGTCACCATCCATCCATCACATGTTTAATTAAAAAGGACAAAAGACACTTATCTGTGGATTGGGAGGGATCATAGCGGGGCTAATATCGCGAGCGACTGATGAAGATGTTGCAGTCCCTCACTTGATGAGTCTTTGTCTCGACTCGGCTCCGTCTTAAAACCGGTCTTCTCCTTCTTGCCCAATGGCAAAATAGTCGCCTGATTAAAATGATTGTTTTTGATTCCATTGTCTGTTGCCAGTGATTTATTGGCGAGGGGAAATATTGTATTGGCGTCGGGGTGCGATATGGAAATGTGTGGAGGCCTCGTCACTGGCTGAGGGCAGCCCGCTGGTCGCAGAGTGTCGATGATCACATAGGGAGCTAATGGTGAAGCGTGGAGGCCATTATTAACTATTGAACCGCGACTTGTAGGAGTTTGTTCTCATGCTCTCTATTGTCTGTCCAAATTGCTCAAGAACTATCATCCCTCGCAACACGAGAGCTTAATCACCAGTGGCCCGTGACCAACGGTCTTCTTACAATGACAGATTTGCATATTTGTTTTTAAGTCTTCATTTCAGGACGAGAGATAGCAGGATGCAAATGAGGCTTAAATGTCGCCGAGCGTGTTAGGAACGAGTCTTCTCCCCCGCTCACTGCTGTATTGTCTCCCAGTCTCTGCTGCAACAGTCATCAATTTGAAGAGGATGATTGATGGGCGTAAAACACAAAGAGAGACCCGGGACATTTCTGCCACGTTAGGTCCTCTACAAGACAGTAGCTTGGCCTTCCTCCCCACCACTGTGTTGCTTTCTTCTCGGGGTAAATGATTCGTTTTGTGTAGGAAACGCGCCTTGTGCAAAATCACACCACACGACAAGAAGGCCAAAGCACTTTGCCATTTGCAGCGGCTTTTGTCACTTTGTATAATATGAGTTGTGAGCCGTGTTTTGTAGACGGGTCTATTGTTCTGCCGTCTTTCAAGATATCTCTGTGATCACTTCCTGCCTGGTATGTTGATGGGACAAAGGTAGCATCATGATCAAGTGTGTCCGAGTACTCTTCAACATCTTTTAATCTCAACACAGACCATTCGAGATCGAAGTTTAACCCAGTTCTCGACAGTAAATTCGGATAACAATTACATTTATGGCGCAGAATAACGGCAAAGTTTAACAAAGCGTTGATATTAAATCTAAACATTGTATATCTTTAAATCTCAATGTTGGCATTGTATGATTCTCATTTATCAGACTAATGGCGAATTAAAAAAAAGCTTTAATATTAAATCTAAAAAAATCATATTTTTAAAACATATGGTGTAAATATTGTTATTTAAAAAAATAAAATAAATTCTTTCCGTAAAACTAACAAAGACCAACTTTCCCATTACAACTCTGGTATGGTATTTCTCTTTGATTCTTCCTGTTCTGGTCCGCTAGGGGTTGATCTCCATGGCTACATATCCCTATCTGCAGACTGCACCAGGTGAGAACTCACCTGTTGACGAGCCGGCCAGCAGAACAATGTCAGCCAGGTGTGTTGCCGCGGTTACCTGGATGCACAGGATTGCCGTTCACGCGCGACAGTCAATCACTGGCGGGACACCGCAGCGGTTGAGATAACATTGTCCTGTCGTGAGGACAATTGCCGGCGCGTGGCGGCGTAATCTGTGTTTGGCCACAAACTTATCCCCTATTGCGTGAGAGTTGTCGAGGCACGACGACTTGTGTCACCGAGGGGTGGGTATCTGGGTGGATTAATGATGATTTATTGGAGGTGGAGGGGGTGCTTTGAGGTGGGGGGTGAGGTCAGGTGACTATAGAAATTAATGAGTTTTCAAGGAATGTTAATGTTGATGTGTGCAGAAATGGAGTTTGGTGTAGTTGCTGTCACACGGTTTACAAAATGATTGTGTAGAAATATATAACGTTGATAAAAATAATAATATTACGGTAAAATTTTCTGATAATCCGATTTGAGGAATTTAACAACCTGATGTAATATGACAATGTTGATGTGCAAACACAAGCATTGCTGTTATTCCACTGACCAAAAGTCATCTTCATACAAATGTTACTTTTATTTGAGAGCCAGGACATCCGCTGTTCTGTGACAAGTTGATATCATCCATGGTTTTGTGCCCCAGTCCTATGACAAATTGATGTCATACTGCATGTGGCCTAGGGATGTCATGGATACGTGTCCATTTATTCCCCATCTCGCCTTTTTAACCTGCTTGATGCTAGAGGAAACTGGAGAAGCTCTTTATGTCAGTGCTTGTAATTACTCGTGCATGGAGGGAGTCAATATTTGATACTCGAGACGCAGCACTGTTTCTTCCTGGACCGAGTCGGACCTTGTTGGACACTCGGCGAGCGAGATCAGCAAACAACACACCAGATCAGTGGCGGACAACACGTTGCCATGATTACGTCTTGTAACGAGATTGGAGGACCACATGTCCTGGCCGTGGTGACCTGGGGAACCGCTGAGGGACCACGAGGTTAATCCTCCCCCAGACACATCAATCTCAATCTCGGGTCCATTTGTTGATGAGCTTGTTGACACACTGCTTTATTGGCCAGCACATATTTGCTTTTTCTCCCCTCTGCTGCGATCTCCCCGAACAATGTAACTGCTGACTTTTGTGTATACATGGCAAGGTAGAATATGTATAAGGTTTGTGTCTACATGGTAGATATAACTTCTAGGGTCTCTGTATACATGGTAGATGAAACTGCTAGGGTCTGTACTATACACATCAGCGATAGAAATTAACTTTAAAACATACTTGTCCAAATGTTATGAATTTCTACTTACCCTTAGGATACCTTTAGCATTGGGAGAAATGGCGCAGGCGAGTGTTAATTGCAAACCCTAAACATGGCAGATGTAACTGCTAGTGTCTGTATACATGGCAGATGTAACTGCTAGGGTCTGTATACATGGTAGATGTAACTGCTAGGGTATCTGTATACTTGGTAGATGTAACTGCTAGGGTCTGTATACATGGCAGATGTAACTGCTAGGGTATCTGTATACTTGGTAGATGTAACTGCTAGGGTCTCTGTATACTTGGCAGATGTAACTGCTAGTGTCTGTATACATGGTAGATGTAACTGCTAGTGTCTGTATACATGGTAGATGTAACTGCTAGGGTCTATGTATACATGGTAGATGTAACTGCTAGTGTCTGTATACATGGTAGATGTAACTGCTAGTGTCTGTATATATGGTAGATGTAACTGCTAGTGTCTGTCTGTATATATGGTAGATGTAACTACTGCTAGGGTCTATGTATACTTGGCAGATGTAACTGCTAAAGTCTCTGTATACATGGCAGATGTAACTGCTAGTGTCTGTATACATGGCAGATGTAACTGCTAGTGTCTGTATACATGGCAGATGTAATTGTCAAAGTTTATTGTTCAGTACTTTTGATGAAGTTATTTCCAGGATGTTCATATTCATGATGAAGTTATTTCTGGGATGTTTAGTTTTTGTCAGTACAGATATTTGACACATAGGAGTGTGTCAACGATGAGTCAAGATACAGATGCTAGCATTAGAGAATTAGTTAATGAAGACATGTCAATGGCTGTCATTGGTTGATGGACGACGCACTGTACTGTTACTGGTCTGTTACTGACAGAACACATCACACCACAGCGACCAGTGACAGTATCTCTATACATCACCTGTTCCAGAGGACGTTCACAGCCAATGTCCGAGCACACGGAACCATCCGCACATTGGTTCCACTCTGCTGATTATCTTTGATTCATGTGTTTTACTCATCATATCAAGCCATGCAGCACAATGCAATAACTCAAACCGCAGACAAAAAAAACGAAGCCCGAGAAATTGCGTGAAAATTTGCAAAACTGTGAAATCGGAGAAGACTGGATGTGGTCGGCAGAGATAGCCGTGAATGGTTTGCCATCTCAATTAGCTTAGTCTGCGAGGAACAGGGGGACGTTTCACTAATACAGCATTAGTATACCGTGTCCTGCTGAACCAATATTAGCAGTGTAGTTAATGAATGTCATAAGATACAAATCTTAATCCGTTTATGACTGTGGCGTTAAGCAATGAATCTATTTATGATAATTGCATAAATAAATAACTTCTACTGTCTGTCTTAGAGATGGCAATAGTGTAATAGGTTTTTATGACGCAGTTTTATCCGAGTTTTGATAAACTGGTCCCCATTACTGTAGAGTTGTCCTAGCATGATTCAGACCCCAACGTGATCCCTACCCCACCCCCCACCCACAACACATGCACTCCCCCCACCCCCACCTCCGTTTTGTGGGTAGGGCACCGATGTTGGGTCCAGATGGCAGGATAGACTGTGCATAAATCATTGGCTTGATTGTGCCGGGCGAATCTCTCGGATGACAGGCCACAATGGGATGTTCCCCTGGGTCGAAGCTCTTTTTGCATTTCAATGAGAACGTCTTAACAGACAAAGAACGGGCCAAGCTCCGAAAAAATTATTCGGCAAACTTTACGGAACAATTGAATCAAGACGTGGATGGGACTAGATGCATCTTAATGAGAAAACTTCATAACAAATGTCTTTTTCTTAATGGGACTTTTTTTCTTTGTCTCCAACTTTAATTCCTTTAGGATTTTTTTTTAGTCTTTATGACTTTAAGATTTATTGTCTTTTGTGAAATTAGAAAGCATGGTCTCGGATAAAACCTACAAAAATGTATTCATCAATATGGCATTTAATAATAAACTATAAGATACAAAAAAAAACACCATTCATGGAACTTTATCAATTGTTAACCATTGCTAACATATGTTTTTCAAATGTGTATATATTAATACAATGATAAGGAAGATGTAGTTTTCACACTTTACTCTGACACCAATAAAAAGTACAAATAAGATCCACAGACCCTAAAGGCTTAATGGAATGAAAATAAAGTTCTCTAGAAAGATTTCCATACTTTTTTATCCAGCCACATGTGGGTAATAATTAGAACATAAAACTTGCAGGGTATTATTTTTATGTCATGCAACTTGTGCCAGAATTCACATGTTACTTTGTGCAAGGGTTCACTCTGGTACATATTCACATTGATATGTTTAATGTGCCCCTACTGTTAGCTTGATGTGCGCCATAACTTTAATTATTAAATATCTTCATCCGGGTATGCTCTGAATAAAAATAATGCCATTTATATTTTTTGATTGAATATTTTGTGTTTGGACTTTCTTACATAATATTTTCTGTGAAAGACATATTTTATCAATAACTACCCTTATGAGAGGTGACAGGAAATTTGAGTGTTGAATTATGTTTGTAATATTTTCAAAGACTTTACTTTGAGGTTGAATGACAGAATGTGTTCGGCATGGATCAAAATTAACTTTAAAACTTATTAGTCTGAATAGTGATAGAAATAACAAAAGTACATAAATTTCTACTAGTCCTTAGAGTACCTTTGGAAGAAATGACCTGGGCTAGCGGACTAGTGTTAATTCCGTTCTCCGTTCTAAATGAGTTGGTCCATTTGAAAATGGCTTAAAACACTAGTTTCCAGTTCTAGTTAACAGCTGTAGAAAAAAACAACCCATTTACACATTTGTAACCAATATGATTATACATAAACATGAATGTGTGAAAACGAACATTCAGTAAATATAGTATTAATGATAAATATAAACTAAAATCAACACTGTGTTCATGGCAGTGGACTCGTTCATTTGGCAGACAATGTAGTAAGAAACCGGGTTAATTTAGTTTTAATGGCCATCAATAAGAAAAGAGAAATTCTATTACCATAATTAATCACCTTTAGTCTATTATTCCCGATTATAATGCTGTGCGCCTCCTTGGCGTGATCAGACAGATTTTTGATACGTGACCAGCAGTTTGTGACCGTGGCAATATAATTTTACCAGAGTGCGAAGGAGAGTTGTTATTTAATTACCGAGAGGAGAGCGGAGGGTCATTTGACAGGTGGTCACTCTAAGACTGACCCGGGCCCTTTACATCATGCGGCGAAACAACAAGCACCACTCGGCCCATGCTAATATGCTATTTCAAGGCCTGCTTGGCTATTGTAGTCCACTGCCTTAAGGTCAGCTTGTCCCCTGCAGACAATAACAGACCTTATCTTCGGGTCATTTTTCCAAACTGAGGCACTTCACTGAATAACTGACATTGTTCAAATTGTTCAAATTGTTCAAATTCAAATATTTGTCCCAAGACGTGGTGTAGATATGTAAGTTATTAAATAGATGCCAGAAACAGGTTATGGGATGAAAATATGGGATTTATTATTTTCAAGGAAAATTCTTAGAAACTAATTGTCTTTGTATCAATCATCTTTGAGGTGATGACGATGTTTCATCTGTTTTATGGAGTTCTTCAGGTCTATCCTGTAAATTCTTGTAATAATGGTTTCAATTTGTTACCGTAGTTTGAGTAAGTGTATTCCTTAGAAATATGGTAAATAACTTGTAGAATATTATTGATACTCAATTCAGTGATAGAAACTTTTTCCTTTAAAACCTACTAGCCCGAATAGTGTTACAAATACCAAATTATAAAAGAAAAATGAATTTCTACTAGTCCTTAGGATACCTTTAGCAATGGGAGAAATGGTATGGGCTAGCGGACTTAGTGTTCATTTCCATCCCTGACTCATGTGTGATTCTGATGAGTGTGTTTTATTTTTTAGTATACTCATGGCACGTTCCCTCCTGTTTGTATAGAGAAGGAATACATGGCAGAAGTTCTGCTGCTCACCACATTCTCCTCCAGCAATCTGTCTGGATTCATTTGGACTCGGATGTTTTACTACAAAATAACATTGGCATTGATGGCTATTGACATGTACAAAAATGGGGAATGATTAATTCATGAAAAAGGTCCATTTTGATGTGAAACAGTTATACCAATTTCTAATTCACGCCTTTAGAATTCAATTGAATTTTGCGCCATGTCATTGTCAGGCCACGAGCATGTTGCCGATTCTCCATGCCAATTTCATGCCCATTTCCTTGCGATTACAAACTGGTCAATAGCGGCGTCTTTAATCTCGCCTTGTCAGATGTTGCTCAATTGAATCAGTCTCGCCCTCGTGCCGACTTTGTTGACCAGCGCCGCTAATAAATTGTCCCTGTAATGTGGTTAACGGTTTAAATGTGCTACAAATGTCCTGACAGGTGGCCACAGTATTGGTCAAGTCGCCGGACACCATTGTCTCACCAATATCTCCTAATTTGGGATGGCTACAAGTTCCGCGATTGTTGCTGACGGGCAGTTGTCTGTCCCTTGCGAGATCTCTTGTTTGGACCCATCTGGTGAAGTGTGACAGAGAAGACGGGCAGAGGGACGGACGGTTTGGACCGTGGACAGAGGATTGTCCAGATCGCTGGGCCACGTCACTGATGAGCCGTCTTGTCTGTCCACTGTAATGATTAAGACTTCCACGCAGGATGGCCAGCCAATTGTCGTTAGAGCGACTGTCAGTGCTCCTGTTTAGCGCAACATCATCTCCTCTTTAGTCATCCAGACATGGAAATTGAGGAAATGTTTACAATCAGTTGATCCTTTGTCAACTTTGCGCAAACATGAATTATTGCATGTTAATTTTTGTCATTGCGCATCATGCTCAATTTTACAATTTGTAGTAATATTGTTTTTGATTGCATTTTATATCAATTTTATTACTGTGGAAATCTTGACATTGACTGGACACATCTGACCTTGTACACAGCTAATGCTTCCATTTACATCCTTTCACATTAAAATGTATCATTTCAATAATTACAAATTTTTAATTAGGCTTTATTAAATTAAAGCTTATTAATATAATAG
>JAUTBQ010013682.1:0-19402 GCA_032361185.1 Lepetodrilus ovalis
GATACAGAGCGGATTCGGATATAAGGCTGGGTCAGATGTGGACCCCATTTTAATTTTTTGTTATTTACCTGCACTATGTATGTCATGGACCCCAAATACAGCCTTATATAGAGGGGACACTGTATATGAGAGGGTTGTTGTCTAATAGCAGCTATGAGAGCTTTGTGAAAGGGTGCCCTGAGTTATCTAAATGTGTAAACGTACTATTGAGCTTCTATTGGCTCATTAGAAAGACATACTAGTAAGCATTATCATATTATTATAATTGATTAAATAAAATAGGATTGTGTGGTTGTTTTCACATGAATCCCTGCCAATTATTACAGTTATAATTCTGCACCTTTAAGTTTTGTTGTTGTACTTTTATTTATTGTACATTGCATTCATTTATCTGTTTCGTCATCAAATGCACCACATCCCTCTATTTTCAGATTTTATTTGTCACTTTGTAAAATGTCTATCGACATTTCCCACACAAATTTATGTTCTTTTTGGTTTGGAAATATGTTTTTCTTGGTCTATTTGAGCACTAATATGTTGTTAACTCGATCCAACAATAGGAAATGAATATGATGTTTATACTCATCTTACCATGTCAATCATATATTCAAATCCTTTAAATGTTGAATGAATATTTAATACAAATATATCGTTTTAGTTGCCATTATACTAAAATTCATATTGTCTTTAATTGAATTGATATTTTATGAATGATAAGCAATAGATTAATATATGTAATCTATATTTTTTTATATTTGCAGTCCATGGATCTAATCTGTCACTTGTATCAACATCGTCGTCAGTTTATTCCACGGTAAGTTATTGTGATTGATAATAAAGTAATCATCTCAGTTTTCTTTTTACTAATATGGAAGAGAATACATTTCTCTATGAGTTCCTTCATTTAAAAAAAATTAATTTCTACTACGAGACCATAAGCACTGTAGTAGTGTTTTGTTATGCATGGCAATCTGGCTCTTTCAAGACCACTATGCTCTCAAAGTGGATATGAGAGCTTTGAGAAATGAAACGTTACTATTCAAACATTAATTGATGCTCGCTAAATGTAGAGTTATTGAATGGAAGTGTATCATGAGATATATTTTTTTGACAGTGGGATCAGTTACACAAAATATCTTGTGATAAGTAAAACCTTCCATTCAATAACCAACTTGTAGCATGGCATTCGTCAATCAAACAGAAAGACAGCCACCAGCTAACCATGTCAATCCCAATGTTGCATGTGCATATTATGTCGGGCGAAAGGAAATCGTGCAATATTTGTGTACAGTGAAAACATTGAAATGATATTATAGATAAATGATCAGTCTACTGTTTAGGAATTTAACAAATGGCAGCATTTCCATCAAAATGATCAATATCGATAATATATTACAAAAGCAAAGTTGGAATCGTAATGTATTAAGCGTAAAATTGATACTGCTATATAATGATAAGATTTGCTACTCCAGACAGGTCTACTCCTCTAGCTTGTATTCTGGCCACATTGGTTTATATCCCAGGATTGACATTGATTATTCTAGCTTCTAATTTTCTAAATTGTCAATATATTTTCTAAAAGTTCTAAGCAGTTTTAAATGAGTTTGCATAACAAATATATTGGAAGCAAGAGAATATCTATAGTGATAAGAGAACACTTATAGACTCTAGCCTTGAAGTTATTCACACATAGGCTCCACCCCTCTATTAGGTATTGGGATTTAGAGAACTAACATTATGATGGTAAAGAAACGGTACCTATCCTACCTATTCGCTAATACATGTACATTACGTAGAACTATTACAGTTTGCTATTTCATATCTCATACTGTACTAGTAATAGGCAAAGTTGAATTTAATATATTAATACTAACTTTTTTCTTTGACAATTTTTCTTCTATACATATATAAGGCAAAATCCCATGACATTTTTGGTCAATAACTATGGTAAAGATCATTTTAACATCTCACAACATTATGGTATTTACTTAACATGTATATTCAATGATTTTTGTTTCCAGAGTGAAGAAAAACAACAAGCGGAGGTATGTTCTGGAATGTTTAAGACAATATATCCTGCATATGACATTGCATATATATATATATTTAATTTTTAAGTTGATTTTTGTCTTTAATACATGCATTTCTCATCGTCTTGCTCATATTTGATAACATCAGACGTATTTATATCACCTACAAAGTAGAATTATAGATCTTTTACAATATCATACATCATTCTTAATCATTTAGTTGAAAACTAATATTTTCATTTAATCTTATTTCATTCTTTTTCAAAATTATTCCTTGGATATTTTTTATTGGGAGGGTTAATTATCATGCCAAAAAACAACAATTTCATATCAATTCTCAATCAACTGATAATTTTAATTTGTTCATTGAAATTTCTTTTAATGATATTTGGTTTGTTCGATCTCCCCTTTTCTTTGATTTCCTTCCTTTTATAAGTTTAGTTTATTTGTTTGTTTTTAAGGTTCGTAAATTGCAACGAGAACTTGTGAACGCACAGGATAAAGTGAAAACGCTAACAAGCCAACTCAGTACCAATGTAAGTCCTGCCTACGATAATTAACCTTTAGTTCATACACTCAACAAAATAAATTAAGGGCCAGTAGATATGTTACGGGGAATCTTTCAACCGAATTTCAGAACTCTGTTTGAGGAAGCTGGTTGCATTCTTCTCGCAATGTATCTGCAATTTATTGAACAGTACCTGGATCATATATATATGTTTGGAAATTCTTTGTTTTCAAAAATAATATAAAGCTAAATTAATAAGTAAAAAAAAACCTACTGGCCCTTACTTAATTTTGTTGAGTATATGTTTGTCCTTACACAGTACCAGTTTGACGAACATACTGGATTTCCCTGTCGATCGAAGTTTTCTATAATGTCCACGTGTATAGAAAATGATTCATTCATCTTTCATCGTCTTCTTCAGTGATTTTTTTTATGTTTGTTTACTATGTGCATGGTTACAGCTTAGAACTGCATCATCCATACATATATGTATAGTGCTACATAATGACAGATTGAATCGTTTTTATTATTCATAGGATATGTAGAGAGCATATTTTAAAATATATTTTTTATTTGTATATGATAGTGTACATGTATATGAGTGAAAGCATGTTGAACAAAGGAACTGCCTGCATGATTACAATGTATTACTTGTAGTGAATCATTGGGCTGGGATGTACCACTGGATTGGGTATGGGTGCAAAATTTGTGCTGTGACCTAAATCATAATAAAATTTTGATATACACATGTATGTTTATATGATTCATTTATCTATTGTTAACTTAACTGTTAACATTTAAAAGCGGACAAGGTGTCAGTAGCTTGTCTTTACTAATTGTTCATAGGCTCCAGACTAACATTTTGAGTTACTTGCCTACAGGGCTATTGTCAGGGCAAGTTACAAATGTTAGATGTTAACTTGCCGCTGTACGTCAGGTATATGTCTAGAGTCCTGCTTCAAATTTTAATTGAGGAAGTGAACCATGCAAAACTAATTTAAGCCTTCAAAAACTTTGTTAAATGTTTTTAAGATAGATCAGTGAGTATTTGTCATTACATCTCAACAGTTTCCCGGATATATTAGTCCACGCTGAAGGATATGTAGGTGCTCGATTGCAGTCAATGCACCCTCACTAAATCTGCAGTCAATTTTGATATCCACAGTACATCTCAGCCTATGAACGTATACACTGTCAATGAACAGACGTGCTCGCACAGTAGAAATGTAGAACAATTGTTGGTATGATATGTTACATTCCATAGTTTGGGCCCATGCAAGGGTCGCTCTTCATGTAATCGCTCTTTTGCGTAACCATGGTAACAAAATTGATTTTTAAATTTCAGTATATGACCGATTACATTATATTCTGTGATTCTTATCACAGAACCGAGAGCATTGCAGTTTATGAGGAATGTTTAGCGTAAATGTTTGGAAAGGTGAAGCTTCGATGGAATGTATTGTATTTATTTGTCATACTTTGAGGCGGATCCAGTTTACTATTAGGGGATTGCACAATTTCCGTATGTATAGATATTTATGTAAAGCCCATATGTATAGTACAACTGCTAAAAGCAAAATTACGAGAATGGTGCAGTTGTATATTTGGAAAGAAATGGGGATGTGCATATTTTTCTGGATCCGCTTTTTCATGGCCATTTAGATGATATTTTTCATAGCCATTTAGGTGATCTTTTCATGAATAAAGAACATAAATTATTTTCTTTCATCCAAACCTTTCCAAAGATCTATCAACAACGAGCAGATTCAGTTTTCTACAAAAACCAGGTAAGAAAAGCACCAATCTCAAATTGTCATGTATCCCAACTGAAATATTGAGGGACATTTTCAGAGTGCTTCATTAAGTATTATTATTTGCCGGCGCTTCAATTACTATACAGGAGTTATTTCCCTTGGTGCACAAAATTGGTTGGGAGAGATTACAGTGTTTGTAGCTTTTATTTCACTGACATAAAACCATTTTGAAAGTTCAAAATATAATTTTTATGGATTCAGTGCTTTGTTTTGTTTAGTAAATATTTAATTCCTTATGATTCGTACTAATACATTTACTTGATATCCCCATATTTTTGCGACTTCAATTATTGTGATTTCTTTTGGAATGCAATTTATATGTTCATCCAAGGCGTATTTATAATACTGGTTTTCTTAGTTCATTCCAATGAAAGAAATATCGTCAGACATTAATTTGGTTGTTTTCTTTTTGGTCTTTATCATGGAATGCTGTTTGTGATCCATCAGATTCCTATCTGGTTTGAAGGTCTTATGGTATCAGCAGCATGAATTCCACACCTGATGGAACATTATCAAAGTACAGAGGTATAACTCAGAGCATCTAGGTGCAAATGGTTCTGCTATCTTCCGTGATAAGCGATGTTTCACCAAATATAGCATCATTTTTAACACTTATCGTTTACACAATATGTTCAGAGATTACACGTTTTTTTCAAGGTTTATAAATTAAGACCTCTAGGGGATCCATTTTTAGAACAGAGTTTTACTATCACGTTTCTGGAGTGTGTATTTGAGGGTGATGCGACTTTTCAGTGCTGGTGAGTTTTCAGACTTCAGGGCAGGAGAGTTCTAGCCAAAGGACACAACTCTGTAAAGTGGCTTCACAAGGGTCAGTTCAGGATAGTCAGACAGATGTTTGTTCCATTGGAAAATTTGGCCAGGCTCTTTATCCACTGGCTGGAGTTTATTGCTTTTTGCTTAGCCTGACCCCCGTGTGGTCGAGGGCAGTTGAAATGAATGATATCTTTCACTAACCAACTTGCCGCATCTATTCCTCGTACGGTGGAACTCTCATGTGTTTGTTTCCGTGGAGAATTCGGCTGGATTTTTTGAGGGTGCTATTTCACATTCCCGACTGTGGTTCTATCTATATCTATTAGCCTGATAGCTTATCATCTGAGATTTGGTGGCGAGTTTGGAGAGCTGTTGGATTGCTGGATGTATTCCTGAGCTTTTATGAGCACACCCAGACTTGATAACGAACTGTGAAACAACTTCCACCTAGCTCAGGCACAAATCAGAAATCTTCGAGATGTAATGTAATGTGCCTTGCAAGGAATCTCCCAGTGAATATTTGGATTTTCAAGTTTTTCTTGTGTTTGTGAGAGAGAGTTTCCATAACAACAGGAACAATGGAGAGATGGTCTATGTACCAACTCAGAGCCAATGAGTGGTACATGAGAAACAATATTCCTTACTATGATAAAAAGGCAAGTAACACGTTTATTCTTCCATAGAATTCTAGTTTTAAAATGCGATAATATTTCATTTCTTATCTATTTCAGCACCAAATGAAATTAAGACCAGAGACAGATGTATTAAATTATTTTAGAGTCGATTTATTTGGCATCTATTTTTCATGCTATCAACTATAGTGTATATACTATGAACTATTAGACGATATATCAAATGTCTTTGTCAATTGAAGAAAACATGTTATTACATACAATATATATACCATGCGTAATGTTATGTGTATTGATACAATACTACTACTACTACTACTACTACTACTACTACTACTACTACTACTACTAATTGATATTATGCATTTATAGAGCACAAATATCTTCCAACATATACTACTCAAAGGTTCCAATACAGAAGTAAATCTTTTTGCACCTGTCCATCTTCTATAAATACTTACATATATGTAACTAAAATATTTTTTAACAATTGACGTAAACACATTAAATACAATGTACAACGTTGTACTGACATTTAGAAGTATATCATTCTTTGCACCTGTCCTCATTTGCTATATATATATATAAAACATATATCTACGTAAGTTTACTTGGTTCGTGCCAACCGAACCGATGAGGATGTTCTGTAAACTAATATTGCCATTGCAGCATACGAGCGATTTTTATTGCTTCCTTGTGGGTGATCAATCTCGGCTCCCACACTCCGCCTAGGCTTTTCTCAGTAAAGGAGATTAATTACGAGTGTCTGTTAGGAAAATAGTATTTGTGTTCTTTCCCTTAGTACAACATATGTCCAATTTGGTTAAGAAAACATATTAATACTATGGCCTGAAACCTTCTGCTGGGGCAGCTATTAAGAGTTTTTCCTATACATCCAGGAAACTTTTGAGACAATATAATTAAGATTAAAGAGGTTTTGGGTTTTGTGGTGAGACGTGGACAGGATCCTTCAGCTAGTTCGTCCTTATTGAAGTTCTATCACCTAACAAATGAGGAGCAGGCTTGGAGATAAATGTTGCACTGTAAGATAATTGTCTTGTACTCATGGGCAGGCCATTGTAGATAGGCCTAGGCCCACATTGACAGGTCCTTGTAATGCCATCATGGACAGACATCATAGATGAGCCTAGGCCCACATACAGGCCATCATAGATACAGGCCATCATAGATGAGCCTAGGCCCAAATCGACAGGTCCCTTGTAATGTCTCATCGCAAAAATAGGTGAACGATTCCCGAGGCAACATTAATAACCCCTTGTTATACCATCATAGATGAGCCTAGGCCACATACAGGCCATTGTAGACAAGCAGTCCATCATAGATGGTCGTCGCTTATGGGTGAGATATTCCCACTGCGACGTAAAGCAATAATTGAATCAATCGATCAATCCATCATAGATGAGCCTAGGCCCACATACAGGCCATTGTAGACAATCAGTCCATTATAGATGAGCCTAGACCCACATACAGGCCATTGTAGACGAGCAGTCCATCATAGATGAGCCTAGGCCCACATACAGGCCATTGTAGACGAGCAGTCCGTCATAGATGAGCCTAGGCCCACATACAGGCCATTGTAGACAGGCAGTCGATCATAGATGAGCCTAGGCCTTTACATGTCATTATTGAAGATGTGGTCTAGTCTAGTCCTACTGTAAGATGTGGTCTAGTCCTACTGTAAGATGTGGTCTAGTCCTACTGTAAGATATGGTCTAGTCATACTGTAAGATGTGGTCTAGTCCTACTGTAAGATATGGTCTAGTCCTGTAAGATGCGGTCTAGTCTTACTGTAAGATGCGGTCTAGTCCTACTGTAAGATGTGGTCTAGTCCTACTGTAAGATATGGTCTAGTCCTACTGTAAGATGCGGTCTAGTCCTACTGTAAGATATGGTCTAGTCCTGTAAGATGTGGTATGCGGTCTAGTCCTACTGTAAGGTGTGGTCTAGTCCTACTGTAAGATGCGGTCTAGTCCTGTAAGATGCGGTCTAGTCCTACTGTAAGATGCGGTCTAGTCCTGTAAGATGCGGTATGTGGTCTAGTCCTACTGTAAGATGTTCATATACCATTGGAAGTCATGAGATACAGACTCAAATCAAATACATCTGTAGAATGCAATGCTATCAGTCTACTATGCCAATATTGTCAGGAGTTTCCTATGTTTTATTACATGCTCCATTCCCAGGTAATGTTCAGACACATAGGTCTACATTATTGAAAGCAGTCTGGACCAGGTTTAGCTCAAATGCGAGTTTAACCTTATTAAACGGTATTATGGAAAGCAGTTTACTGGAAACTGAGTCTGGATCTGTGTTTCGTATGCCTGCTTTCTATAACATAGGTTTTACCAAACCAAGAGTCTAACCAAGACTAGCCTTAATCCAGGTCTACACTAAACTGCGTTCAATAATAAGGGCCTAGAGAATTACTTGGAACTCTTTAGAAGGTTCACCAAGTGCTCTTGTAATCTCAAGTGCGGCTCATAAAGGAATTCATGCACTAATTCCCTTTATTCATTGAGTCTCTTTTACAGCCCAATTAAGCCTTTATTTAGGCGGGTTAGATTTTCATTATAAACAATAACATCCAATCATGGGACCCTGAACTGTCCAAACTGTCCCCTAATTGTAGGTTCATGATTCGTTACCCAGGCTATGAATATGTTGAGAGAAAACAGCTTGAATATGTAAATAAACTCTTGACACAGTCAACTGATGGCAGTAGGCTCTGAGATGAGCTGTAAATGCAGCGCAGCATGTGGATGAGTAGCTGTCTGTGTGGACAGTTTACAGTAGGGGGCTCTGTAGGGGTTATTTGATATCTGAAAGAGTGCAATATTCCACCAGAAATATGCTTGTTCCAAATAGTTTGCAACACTAAGGGTACTTTGACCATAGATTTTGACATATGTTGACATTCCATTTATGAATTTTCATGCTTTCAAAAACTGATATATTGTAATGGAAACTAAGATACAGGTGATAATTTAGAGTGTAACAGCTGCTGTATGTTGCTTTAATGTTGTTTGAAAGTAGGAATAGACCAAATTGCAACTACAGTGACATTTACCCCATTGCCTATACATTACAAAAATGGGTATCCTTTCATGAAGCTCTCTTATCCACTAAGAGACCGTAGCGCTCACTTTGCCGATAGCTAATGCACTGCTATGCACTACCAGTCTCTTATTAGTAGATAAGAGAGCTTTGTGAAAGGGTACCCTGAACTGTAATACAAATGCAATTGTTTATGTTTCTAAAAGGTTTGACACTTAATGGCCATGACAGCAAAGACCTGAAATATATCTTGCTTGCATTTAATTGTAATGAGATGTTTTTCCTTGTAACCGAAGACAAAATAAGAAAATTTCTTGAAAAACATCGACTCTTTTCATCGTAATTATCTTCATGCAGCTTTTGATTTCTTCATGTAAGTTTTTTCAAAGTTATTATGACAACTTCCTGCGAGGAAAAGCCATTACATTGTCTTCAAGAAACTCGTTCTCTCCAGAGGTCCAACTCCTTTTTTAAAAACATGTTCTGGGTCTGCCGAAAAGGAACCAACAGTAATTTGCTTGCGCCTCGTTTATGGTGATCTAAATTTCAGACTCGAACATGGTACACGTGAACGTGAGTGACAGGTCGCAATGTACCAAAACAAATACCTGTTTTGCCAACCGAAGTCTCATCAGGTTCTGTACACAATTCTAAATGCCTATTCCAGTCTGCTGTTTCTAAACTCTATGAACATCTAGCTACGGCGCTGTAGGTCCTCTACAGTACAAAGTGCAAATGGTATTTGGAAGAGTTTTTTTGAGACCTTTATAATGGCAGGTTTGAAAGATGTGACTATTTTTTAATGATAGGTTTGAAAGATGTGACTATTTTTTAATGGCAGGTTTGAAAGATGTGACTATTTTTTAATGGCAGGTTTGAAGGATATGACTATTTTCTTTGTAACCCTCAGGGAACCAGATTGTTCTATTGGTCTAGATGTCTGCTAAAGGTACATGGTCTGGAATATTCTCTCATTTTGAAATAGAAATTCAGCTTAGGATAGTTCCTTTCCATTTTAATTGCAGGTTTAAAAGATATTACAGTGCCCCCTCGATATGACACTGTCCGATGCACTGCAGATTCGGATGTAACGTGGCATCAGATGTGGATCCAATTTTTATTTTCGTTATTTTCCTGTAATATCGTATAAGGCGAGTACTATAATGAAGGGTGGGTGGGGGTGGGGGTGGGGGTATGTCATGGACCCCAATTTCAGTGTTATATCGAGAGGACACTGTACTACTTGTTTCTTTTTAACCCTAAGGGACCGGATTGCTGTGTTTGTCTGGATGTCTATGAATACTGGTAGTACAAGTACTGATTTATTCTGCAAGTCAGGCTTGGCTTGCTCGTCTCCTGTATGCTCTTCCTCCTCATCTTCCTCTTCCTGTTCTTCCTCCAAGCATCACTTAACCCATTACATGTTGACTTTCAACATTGATATAATATAAGGTATGGAAATAGTTAAATTGTCATATAATGGCTACATATGTATTGGATTTAATATAACGAAGACAACACTTTATATAGAATTCTGCAAGATTGTTCAGAAACAAATATTTTGTCAGTCGAGATAATTGTGAAGGAAATATACAAAAGTTAAGGGGTTAAGCAATATCTCTGAGATTTTCCATGTTTCATCGAGATGGTTTTATGCGATGAACCTTCAGGCCATTCATAAACAGAAATGTCTATCTAGGAACCAGAAATCTCTGGGGGGAAAATAATATTCATATTTCGGAACAGTTTCTGTTTTTGACATTAACACTCAACTCCATGCTGATATCATTTGGACCGGTGATATAATTCCTGTTTTAGCACATTTTATGGCATGTTTTGATGTATCTGTTGATACGTTCACCTGTAGTCATCACCATGGTGATTAGCTGCGAGATTAACTCTGCTAACTTCCTGTGGAGTAAATAACTGTAACTGTCCTATCTATTGTGCGGAACTGATAACATAGCAATTATTGTTTGGAATCCCAGAACATGCTATTTACATGTTTTCTGCATAGTTACATCTTACGAGAACAGATAGTTCAAAGAATATGGAGTTTGTTATGTATATAAGACATATGCATTTGTCAATTATATGGCTAAATAGCTAAGAAAAAAATATCAGCAAAAGGTGAGAAAATGCATGTTTTCTTCGAGAATATCTGCTTATTATCAATTTCTTGGGAGTATAAACGGAAGTGTGTCTTGCTGTGTTATCTAGCACAGTTTCACCACCACCCTCCTCTAGATATTACAGCATCCCAATTGACTATCCTTGACTCAGGGGGAGATAATTGTAGTAGAGTGCATCATATGTGCCACATGACACCTGGAAAGTTCACGTAAACAGCTCGGTCAGGAGATACAGACACTTCCTGTTTGACGTATTAAAAATATGAACGGTAGAGTGTTGGAATTACTGTTTACCAAATATTTAATTACATTTTTTGTTTTGTGTCAAAATTTATGTATAGTTTTTAATATATACTTTGAATAATGTATGTTAACTGAAATTAAATTCATGACTGTACTGATTATACCGGCTTGTTTTTTTAATGCTTTAGAGTTAAATGATGGATTATATCAAGTACATATTGGTGCTAAGCTTGGAATTTGTCCAAGGAACTGGCAGCTCTGAGAAGTGGAGAATTTCCTCCATGGATTTGGAAGACTGATGTGATGATATATCCAGTTATCAGTTACCACAGCGTCTCCCAGCCGAAACATCGCAGCATACGATGTTGGTATGATGTCGAAAACATGTTGGTTTTACGTAGTGATGTAAACCAACGTCTTTTCGACATCGTATGCCACAATGTGCTGGCTGGGCTTGACCTTGTTGCTGGTTCTTTTCCCACTAGAAAAGGTCACAAAAATGTCCTGTCTTCGAGGCTTGACTGTTAAGGATTGACTGCAATTTATTTTACAAGGTTTGAATAGAAAAAAACGATGTGCGAACTCTATGAATCCGTAAAGCAGTTTATACAAATAGTGTCCGCCCAGATCATATTATTGAAAGAATGTGGGTATTAAATTAGAATGTTTAAAAAGGATTGTTAAATGTAGATATGCAGTAAAAAGATAGCCATCTAGCGAGAGAAGATGCTGCAATATGTTTTTATTATTAATCCGTGCAGGTAGATTGACATATTGACTGTGTGTTTGTTCAAACAACATGCAGTCATGTGCAGATGAAAACAGTGTTATCTGGAAGAATTCTGCACATATGACTTCCAACAAATTATGTTTTCTGTCAAGAAATGGATTGCATGTATTTCTTATGGTTCTGCCAACAGATGTTCTAACATTGCAGGCAGAATTGGGGAACAGGATCCTCATAAATGGATTTGCTTGGTTGTGTTTGTGTTTATAGGTGAGCAACTCACGACAGGTGTACTTTACATGTTTTATCAAAATATCTCATAATTTCGTCCCAACTCTTGCTTTTTTATCAGCTGTGCTGCTGCTCGGGGTATCACGTTTATCAAATTTGATGCATCTCAGTTTATTCTGTGAACCATAAACATAGATAGTTGCTTATATGCGTGACGGCATGGATTCCTGTGTAAAGATAGTTGGGTATTTCAGTGTGTACATTATTGTGTGTATGCAGTTTGTAGTCTTTGACTAGCGCAGTCTTTGACCAACGGAAAATATAATCCAAATATCTGTGTGTTTAAATTTTATGATAAAAATGTAGCGGCCATTTTGGAAGGAATGATCTGGTTGCTATGGTTTCCACAGAGACTGTTTATTATCAGATAGATGTACATAGATAGATTCTTTAAATAGTTCCCGTTGTGTTCTGTATCCATAGCAATGTCAGGTATTTAAAATCTGGCAATCTCATAAAACCACAATCTTGATCAGTTAAAAAGTCTGCAAAATAATCTGAATCTAGTTCATCTATAGTAAAAGACAATTGTTAAGCCAGACAGTTGGTTTTGTAAAGATGTGCACTTTTGCCTTGGAGATAAATGGAGATGTTGTTAATTTTTATTTAAATTTAAATTTGTATACAGTTTTAGACAATTTCGACATTTGAGTATGATTTGTGAAATTCATTAGAAAATTGACAAAGTACCGTAATATGTACTGAAATTTCCAATGAAGGTCATTTCAGCAAGTTGGAAAAATGTATTTATGAATAATAAATGCCATGAATTCAGCAACATTGCCAACTATTTAATACAAGAACCTATCCACTTGAGATCTGTACTTTCCTTTCAGATATCAAGGTAAACTCATTTGTCATACTTTCAAACTTTTAGAAACAACCTCCCAGATCTTATACTTTCTAAATAGCTTCTTGCTTGTATCTGATTCTGGATGGAAATGTGTTGAAATCTGATATAATGTACTCAAGAGCCTCCTTAAGAACTCTTATTTGAGTTTGTTTGATGGGTAAGGCTTTGTAGAGGGTGTGGTAGGACTTTTGTGTTACGGTATACCTAAAGTTTGTACAGATTCGCAACTTAGCATCCCAGAGCGGCTGGGCGGGGCGGGTTGGGGCGGGGTAGATTCCTGGTATTTCGACCACCCAGAACCGTGCATATTGGCTGTAAATGTACTCCTTTTTCCTCTCTAAGCGCCGAATGTTCACTGGCTCGTGTCCTTATCAGATGAACAGATGTACTGCTTGTAATAACATTTAGTATTGCAAGTGAAGTCGGTCATATTTAATTACAAATCATTACATTATTACCAGGACAATCCTTTTTATGGTTCTTTTATTTATACAAATATTTCTTTATTTGTACACTACACATCTGATGATTATCCTCTCCAAAAACAGAAGGTTTACACAATGTCAGTGCTCTGTGGAAAAACAAGCTATGAAAACAAGATGGCTGTGGCATTAATGGCAAGATTTTGACATGTTCTAGCGTATTGAGATATTTGATGACAAAATTACAACTTCAAACATTTGTAATAAATTTGCAATGGAAACTGGTGTACAATTCAGATAGAATTATATTTTGTACATGGAATTGTGTATATGCTCTACATCAAATGTACACATGTTCTCTCAAGATCTTCATGAAATGTACACCAAAAAGAAATCCTATATATGTGGGCAGATGACAAACTATTCTCAGACATCTGGTCCACAAGGAGTAAAGAATAACATAATGGATATACACATCACCAGATTGTTGATCTTATTATTACACTCGATATTTATTTTCTTGGGTGTTTAAAATGTTTCCCTTTGGGTTGTCACTTGAAGATGTCAAAATCTTGCCATAAATGCCACAGCCATCTTGTTTTCATAGTTTATGTTCCATAGAGCATTGGCATTGTGTAAATCTTCTGTTTTTGGAGACAGGATAATCATCAGCTATGTGGTGTATGTGTTGGCCCTGAATTGTATGCCGTCTTTTTCCCCCCCAAGATATTCCATGATTGGTAGCCAAGTCTGTCATATTTCAGATTAAGTTACAGCAATTCTTGAAGTTTTATAAGAAGTTTTATTATAAAAAGGAAGTACTGAGTATTACTAATTTATTATGTTGTTTACAAGCTTGTTATGAAAATACCTTAGGGTCTGTAGATAGTGCTGTTGTTTTCAATGCTTAGTTATGGTGCAGGGTATCGTTTCATGAAGCTCTCATATCAACTACTATGGCATTCTCACATCTATCTCGCTGGGTATAATTTCTCGAAGCTCTCATATCTACTACGAGACCATATTGCGCTCTCGTAGCGATCTCTTGTACATGACAATCGGGCACTTATGAAAGCGCTATGGACTGATAGCGGATATGAAAGCTTCGAGAAAACGCACCCTGGTTTAATACTAAAATCTAAACATTCTTAGTGCCATCAACACTAAATGAGTACCGGCACTATCAAACCTTCAAGGTCTTCACACATTCTTTATATATTTTCCTTCTCGCCAATCCACAACCGTTTCTTTTCCTCTACATCAGGAAGACCACCAATGGGTTTCTTTTGTTAGGTAAAAATCATCTGTGAAGGTGGATATCACCGGGGCTAGATATTGTTTTCCACTTAAAATAGTCGCCTTTATCTGGGTGATGGATGGACTCATCTGATCAATGAAACATCCAGATACTGGCGGAATTCTTGGCAGAAAACTGCTCTCTCGGTTCTTTATTGGTCTATTTATTGGCCCTTCTTTCTGTAAGAATGTCTTCATCAGGTTGGCTTTCTTGGACTACGTGGCTTTCCTGAAATATAAAACTTTGGGAATAATATTTCTTGATATGTTAGAGGGGGAAGTCGCTGTCATCATTGTAGTCTCTGACTGTGACGTAAAACACTCACTCACTCACTCACTCACTCACCATGGTCATGATAAAGCTTGAATCATTTTCTCCATGCTGCTGGTTTTCAAATGCTTAATCTGTTGATGTCATGGCCAAATGAAAACAAACCTTACATTGCTCTTTGGTTCATTCTTATACCAAAGTCGTTCAATGATAACTTTTTTTACTTCTAATTTATTGCAATCTCCTTTGCCTCATTCAGACGGAATCCTCCTCACTAGCGACGACCCTCAATCTTCATTTCCTGTCGCATATCTATCAATCTCTCACCAAGTCCCTATTCCGTCAATTACGCCAATTAATCCCTTAACTGTGTTTTCCTACGGCCATTTCAAACACCATGATTTGAATACTGAAGACTCCACGCTAGTTATCCTTTCTCATTTAGCTGTCGTGCTACAGATAAGAAGAATAGTTGTCTGAGATATCTTCTGAGACATCCCCCTGTCCTCATTCCCCCCACTCTCTGATACCTGGGTTTGGCAAACAGGTTGCTGTAGGTTACCACCAGGACAATTACCTTTGTTCCAGGCTCGAAATAAATATTTGCCAGGGGAGATAACTAATTATTAAGCTTTGAGATAGACCCCTGTGGTGGTGAGAAGGTGAAATTCGTCAGTACAGGTTAACTTTGTGGCTGCTTGAGGCAACTTGTTGTGCCGGATGGAACAAGGATTGTGATTAATTCAGCATAGAAAGGGTTACAATATTTCACATAGGAATGGTAGTCCCCAAAGTATTGAAATATTTATGTCATATTCATAGAAGAACCACATTTGGTCAGAGCAATCATTTATTTAATTTTCTTATGGTAATATTTCTATGTTTAGTTTTATGATAGTATAATAAAGGTATTGAGGCAGTGTAAACCAATTATGCAGATGAATAGTGTAGAATGTTTCCTTGTAATTCAATTGGTTGTTGTTGTATGCATAAACAGGACTATTGATAGTCCAAAGGCCCTCCTCACTTAGATGTACTACAACCACCAAAGACTTGGTAACTTGGCTGTACACTGCAGCTACCAAGAGTCATGGTTGATGTGTACAGCCAATGGAAGACCAAGAAGTGAAGTATGCATCCACTGAAGTATGCATCCACTGAGTCATTGGTTGAGGTGTACAGCATATCGTTGAGGTGTACAGCCACTGAAAGTCTTCAGCCACCAACAGCAACCATTGAGGTGTACAGCCACCAGCAAGGTGTTACAGCCGCTGAAAGTCTTCAGCCATCATATCAATAGCAGCCATTGAGGTGTACAGCCATCTACAGCCCATGAGGTGTACAGCCCTTGAGATAGCTATTTCAGAGGTGTACGACACATCTTTGAGGTGTACAGCCTCTGAGAGCTATTTCAGAGGTGTACGACACATCTTTGAGGTGTACAGCCGCTAAGAGCTATTTCAGAGGTGTACGACATATCTTTGAAGTATAAGCCTCTAAGAGCTATTTCAGAGGTGTATGGCTGATATGTTGACCACCCATCACATATGAGACATCTGTTATATCCCATGTTCCTCAAATCCCCGTACTGTCAGAATATATCCTAACTTCTTGACATGTCCATTTCCAGTAATAACAGATTTGTGTTCGAAAGAGCAATTTCCAGTAGTTATTAACTATGCATTATTCATGCCAACATGCACAGAGCCATAGCCTTGGAGATTAGCATAAAGACAAAACATGGTCATCGTGAATAGCTGATGAATAGCTGACCTCCACCATCTCCCCTGTCATACTCTCCTTTGTCATATCCTACCTTCCTATTCTTGGATAATTAGCAGCAATAATTATTGACAAATGCTGTCATGGGATGTGAATATAGTTATGTATCTTGTCTGAATGTGTGTCTTCACACCGAGACATTTGACAGAACACATCTTTTGTTACATGTGAGATTATCATGTAACATATGTACATTTACCTCTGATGGTGTAATACCATTATGGATTGCCAACATTATCACATCATCACAACTCATTGTCACTTAACAGACATATTGCTGTTGCTGTCTATTAAAGACCGCTGATAATCTTTACTGCATTCCAAAAAATATTCTAATGGATTTTTTTGGTGTTTGCTATTCTGACATAAATGGAGAACAAGTAATAACATAAATGTAAAGTGAGTAATTCAATACTATTCATTTTAATTTTTTTCTTCCATCTCTTGCTTTCAAAAGAGCTTGTTTACTATTGTCTACAAGGGAAAGATGTGATAACTGGTATCTGATCATTTGGTACGGAACGAAGCAGACATTGCTTCACATACTTTAGAGCATAGAGCATAGAGACAGGTCCATAGAGCATAGAGACAGGTCCATAGAGCATAGAGATGGGTCCAGAGAGCATAGAGACTGGTCCAGAGAGCATAGAGACATTCTATGGCATTACATGGAAAGGAAATATCCAGTTATAGAAAGCAGTAGGAAATCGTATAATTTGCTATAAAATGTACGTTTCTAAAAACTAACTGATTACGTCTTTGATTTACATGTCAGCTGTGGTTTCACAGATTTATGGTTCATATTTATTAATATTTTTGTACAGATTTGAAAATTAAATGTGTGTGTTAGTTTTATTCCAGTATATTTCAAGTTAAAATACTTCAGAAAAACAAGGTGTAACGAGAAAGTGGATGTACCGGTAGTATAACATCTGTTGTTTGACTTTGCGGTTAATAGTCAAAACAGTCGCATCTGGCATGGACAGTCATCAGGAATTCCTCTTATCATATAAACTATAATCAATCTCTGCTTTTAATCTCAGCTGTTTAATCCTATTCTAATAGGAAAAAAACATGCATTCCAATATTGGACTCGTATTTCCAGTTTCGTGTATGTTTTTATCAGAACTACTAAAAATCTGCATTGATGCTTATGAAAGGGGAGATAAATCACATGTCTTCTAGGGTGGTGCAGGCCACTAAAGTAATCTCTAGAGATGACCCGTTTCTGTCTACAGTAAATCTTAGTGGAGTCTGGAGGAATCATTATAGCTCATCAGGTGAACTAGCAGAGTTCTATATACCCTGGGTGCAGAGTGTTTGTATTCCAGTGGTTAAACCCCCATAGGTTCTAGGTTACAAGGGTTATGCGACTGAACTTACAGTTATTTAGTTGTACAGGTATTTGGAAAACCTACACTGAGACCAAAATATTTTGAAGTATGTTTTGGTTGATGACCTTTTTGACCTGTACGCAATGTTTATTCCTGCATTTCACAAAACAGTTGTACTGTAGATCTTGCCAAATCGGTCCACGCGCCATTCCTCATTTCTCACCTGACCTACTGATATAACCCTTTCGTTAAATTCAGGCCAGGTTCAAAATTGGTGAAAAACGCCCCGAGGAATGTCGAACACAAATGTACTCACTCAGATATTGTACATTTCTGTTTAATGCATACATTACTTTTTTGACCAATTAGAGACGGACTCTGATTATCTGCTTTGTAGTAGTTGTCGTCTTTGAGGAAATGTACTAAGGTTCATCTGAATGCAATCAGGCCCCGAGATTAAGAAAAACTCTTGAGTACGATTTCATGCTCAATTGAGAGTTTTACTCAGAGTTTTGTTCATAAATCCCCATATAACATTTGAGCTTGAGAATGAAATTGTACTCAGAAAGTTTCATAATCTCGGCCCCAGATTCTAATATGCCGTTTTTGCAGTCCATTGAATAATCCACTATAAGAAAAGTGATGTCAAATAAAGTGTCAGTGATCATTCATGGTTATGGAGTCATCCAGATAGCAGTATTTTACTCAGGCTTGTGTATTTATGGGTCAATATTTCAGTTTAAAGAGACTGTACTAAATAACTGTAAGTTCAGTCACATAAGTATTGTGAATCCACGAAAGACATTTCAAGGAATATATGTTTATCTGATTGGCTCATTGTCTGTTTGTTGATCATGAAATGTACTTCAAACTCACATCTTGGCACTAAACCTATCACAATAATGTATCATTGAGGAAAATGGGACAATCTACATTATTTAGTATTGATTCAAAGGCAAGTGATATCATACAATGGTAACTCATTGGACCACTGTCAAAGGTCTAGAGATAAAAAATGACCCAACTTAATTTGGTGTTATTTGGTTGGAATTTGGGTTCCTTTGGGATAAATTTGTAAGCGCTTTGTGATCGGTGTGGAGTTTAGCACATTATAAGTGCAGTGTCCCCTCGATATAAGGCCGTTCGATACAGAGTGGATTTGGATATAAGGCTGGGTCAGATGTGGATCCCATTTTTATTTTTGTTATTTACCTGTAC
>JAUTBQ010013793.1:0-19397 GCA_032361185.1 Lepetodrilus ovalis
AATTCCCCAGACAGTAGCTACCGGAGAGTGTCAGGATGTAGACGACTCATCCACTGCTTTGGAAGGGTTTGCGTGCCCGCGTGGGTGTGTGTCTATCTGTCTGGTTCTGTGTGCGTGTGCGTGCGTGTGCGTGTGCGTGTGTGTGTGTTTGTGTGTTCGTGTGTGTGTGCAGAGATAAAGAATATATATAAATTGATCGGCTTCGTGTGTGTGTGTGTGTGTATGTGTTTGTGTGTGCGTGTGTGTGTGTGTGTGTGCGTGTGTGTAAGTATGTGTGTGGGCCTGCGTGCGCGCGCGTGTGTGTGTGTGTGTGTGTGTTCGTGTGTGTGTGTGTGCAGAGATAAAGAATATATATAAACTGATCGGCTTCGTCTACAAGGCATTCGGGTGGTTGATTGGTTGATTTGGGGTTTAAAGCCACTTTCTAGATTATTTCGCTAATATTATGGCTTGCATTCATATGTACTGCTTTACTAGTCTGGTCGGAATTTACACCAGTTCTTATAGTGCTGGCTCACTTAGAATATCATGCTGCACATAGAACAATGATATACTATACTCCGACATACTATACTGACTCCGACCTGGCCAGTCCTTGCTTTACCCTTTAATGCTGAGCGCCAAGCAGGGGAACAACAAATACCGTCTTTAAACGTCTTTTGGTATGGTGCGACCGGGGATCGAACCCGCGAACTTCCGCACTCCGGGCCCACGCTTTAACCATTACTAAGGCATTCAGAAAGAAAGGTCCAAAGTATGAATGAACCATGAACCATGAACCATTTGGTAATGGAAAGTACGTCCACAAATCTGGTGATATGTGGGGCTACCGCGCTTGTATTCTTCTTGAATAGACTATCGTTTCTCGAGCTCTCACGTCTACGTAGTCTACGAGACCATATTATTACAAGCACTCTCGTGGCGATCTATAATACATGGCGCTCGTGCACTTACGACAGCGCTATGGTCTCGTAGTGGACAAGAAAGCTTCGAGAAACGATACCCAGGGACATACATTGCAATTCTCTACTAAACGTGCATGTTACTCCTTCCATGTCACGAAATGTCAAACCGTTACGACCTTTTTGTCACTCGCCCAACGTAGCAACTCGTGTGTCTTAATATACAGTCCTTAATGAAAGCAAAGCAGACGCACCTTATGAAGAAAGTGTGAAATAATTAAGACCGCTATGCTCCCCCAGCAGTATCAAGATTACATTGCCGTGGCATATTGGGCAGTCGACAGCGAATTACACCGCGTGACACAAGCCACTGCTTAATCTAGTCAATTCCGGTGGGTCCGCTGTGCTCACAAGAGCTTGTATACATCGCATGGAGCAATCGACAACATGTCACTTTGGACAATTTACCAAGGCTAACGGTTGTCCATTGGATCTCGCTCGGTAGGGGGCGCCAGACACGTGGCATCGGAGAATCACGGCAAGTACGACTTGACCTCCGTGGACAGGACACGTATGATTAAACCACCAGGTGACCACCACGACTGACCGGTGGTGATGGTGATCTCCGCCACCTCCAGGGGATGGGAGGGTTGCCAGCCGTGTAGACACGTGGGCATGTGAGCACGTGTCTGGGGCGAAGGGGAGGGGATGGGTGGTGGTATATCATCGTCTGGCCATGTGTCTGGTGGACGGAGAATTAGTTGGTTGAAACACAGGATGTCTCTAGACAATAATAAGTATTAACGGTTTCTAATTAGTACCCTCTGTGCATAGACTCGTGGCATTATGGAACATGGTATTGTTTCTGGAAGCTCTAACTATCCACTACTAGACCATAGTGCTCTCGTAAGTGCACGAGCGCCATGTACTAGACATCGCTACGAGAGTGTTTATCGTGTCGTAGTTGATAAGAGAGCTTCGAGAAACGATACCTAGAACAGAACATAACGGAAACGTATTATCGAAGATCACAAAACATACATTCTGCTACACCTTTATGATACAATGCTTAAATACAGTCAACCCCTATTGTGTCGAGCTCTTGAGTGTCGCTATTCATGATAAGTCGAACAAAGTGCCAGGTCCCGACACATCCTTCTATATTCATCATTATTTTTGCTTACATATATTAAAACAAACATGCACAATGTATATACAACAAATGCTCACGTACTAAGCTATATATTGTTATTAGATTAAAGGCATAATATCACAGTGTGTATGGTTGTTTTGGACTATTTCTTAGGTACAACTGCAAAGTACGTTCACTGGACATACATAAAATCATGTTTGTATTTCCAAAAACCTTTGCACCGCTTTATGGTGGACGGAACATTCCACTATAGATGATAACTGCACGATAGGTTGATTCGGATGTAATATCTAGCGGTATGATTTATTTTGTTAACATTGAGTGTTGGGGAATAAGTGCATCAGTAAATAACAACTTTTGGGTGGTTAAATCAAACGTAAGTAGTCTCAGATAGAAATTCGTTTGTCCGTTATCATAGGTCAACCTGCCTTTGATATAACGAAAGATCACTTGAATTACGGCCATGTCGTATGAATCGGGTTATTCAAATTATGGTCAGTCAGAGATTATATCTATATATTATGGTCTCTGAGCCGATGGACTGTTTTTTAAGCTTACGAAACCAATGAAATATTTTGCAATGGAAGCGGTTTTTTCCTAAGCTGTGCAAATATTAATTCCCTGGCGAATTGAAAATTGATCAGTCAAACGTATTCTTACTGAAAGGAAAAAATACGAACCAAGAGAAAAAAACTATGAGACCGAAATCGAATTATTAATCATATAAAATCCAATCAAGATAAGAGCTACTGGGGATGTCGAGAATGCATTGGGAACTGAAATCCCGAGGCATAACAACGTGATGCAGTAATACTCCGTTATCTCGTCGTGAGGCTGTTAATAACGTTTCGTCTCCAGCATCTGTCTATACCCGTAACTGTGCTCCTCGGTTGAAGCAGAGACAGACATTATGATAATGTATGGCAACGTATGCATTTCTAAGTTCCTATGGCGGAAGAAGAAAATGAATTATTTGTATCTTCGAATTTCGGAAATCTCAACTGAAAATATAAGCCGTAGTATATTTGAAAAGCGGCAGGGGGCGGGGTTCTGTGATTCAATTACTCATAACGAGAAGATAAATCGAGGGTGCTGAGGCAAGATGTAGATATATTGGTTCTGAACACAGCAGAAATTTGTGTTATCCAAGGAATGTGTTGAATTATATCATAAAGTGACAAAAACAAATGGTTGTCTCGCATGTGTCGTTCCATTTAACTGTCGTTCCATTTAACCCATAACTCAATACGCCTGACAAATAGAACATAGACAAGAAATAATTTCATAGGTTTTTTTTTCTAAAATCATTTAAAAATCAATTTCAATATTTATTTAAGGTTTAGGCCTACATGAAATAGAAAACATCATACGAATTAGTATAATAACTGATAACAATCACGATAGAAATGATAGTTATCTATGTCACGCACGACACATGCATTTAACGAAATGGTCGAATTTCAAATCGATTTGTAATTATGTCACGAACCAAACCTGCATTTCACGAAAGAACCGTATAATACAGATTAGATAGTCTTGAGCATATATAAACTCATATCATTTCCTGCAATATTAAAACCACGGCGTACTAGAATGCCCTGATTTACGCCTGGACTATAATACGACCATTTTTGTGAAAAACATTCCTCTTCGAAGCATTTCCCCAACGATTGACATGGCACGAGCAGTGCCAGACAATTACAATACGACATCTCAGCGCCATTAGCGTGATCGCCAATTAAGCCAAAAAAAAGCAATCCCAATGTCCTAATTACGTAATTCAGAACAGTATTCAAAATCTCACTAACTGCAGTGTTCGTATCAACGGCAGTTAAATCCATCAAATGGAATTTCTGAAAGCGGATAATGGAAAGTCTAACCTAGAATTGTCATTCGTGAATAAATAATGAGCCCATGAAGCTTTCACTTCGCGTCTCCAAAACCTTGACTAAACACTTTATACATTGTAATCGTAAACTGTACAATGACGAATACATAAACCTGTACTCGAAGTTAATGGTTTACAATATGCACATGTAACATATTGATTTGTGATGTATGGAATTTCCTGGATGTTGAGATAGCTTCAATGATTGACAGTATCCGTAATTAATATAGCGTTCACATCGTTGTACATAGAAATCGCTTCGTCTGCATATGTCGAGATGACTGATGTCACCATTATCAACGCTTCGAATTGTCATAATGGTTAGTCCTAATTTCTAATAGTGCTGACAATTCATATTATTTTTTTAAACGATAACAAGTAGACGGACATGTTCATCTACCACCACGGGCCATCGCATCTGAAGATAGGATAACACATTAGTTATACGCAGCTACTGCATTCATCCCTCCTACATGTTAAACATAGACGCACTCACTCTAGACACAGTGAAACACAATAGTTGCATGGAACCACTCTATTTCTTTCTCATCCCTCTGTGAACATAGACTACAGAACCGCGACTGTATCCCATCAAATCGTTATTAAAGTAATTTGCCCAGATTTCTCACAAGCTGCCTGTGATTATATGCATCTGGTAAGGAGCACACTGCCTCTAAAGAGGTGTTAACCGGCGGTTAATTCCGGGGATCGAATAATAATAGATTGATGATGAGATTTTTGCTGTATAATCAACTCGTTATAGCAAGGTGTGAGCCACGCGCGTGTTCAGACGTGTACAAAGAGTTGGTAGAAGATTATGGATCGGTTTCTATTATATACACACACATTATTGTTCTCATATCTGGATAGTTGTTCCAATGACTGGTCGACTGTTCCTATATCTCTTCAGAACACATCACTGCGCACAAGACATCAACTAGCGCCATTCTTAAGACTTACGTTGTGACAGACTCTTTACGGCAGTCTGCCAGAGAAAGACAAGATGGGTATCTTTAACTATATCTATGTTTGGGCCTTCCCTGATGCC
Organism: Lepetodrilus ovalis; assembly: GCA_032361185.1. Classification (NCBI taxonomy): domain Eukaryota; kingdom Metazoa; phylum Mollusca; class Gastropoda; order Lepetellida; family Lepetodrilidae; genus Lepetodrilus; species Lepetodrilus ovalis. The sequence goes on from JAUTBQ010013793.1 coordinate 4,992, forward strand.
AATGTTCTGCCAATATTCAAGTTGTTAGTTCATTGGCGTTCACTGATATGTTATAGGTCAATAATCAGAAAGTGTAACTATGTAGACATAGCAGCAGCGGCTTATTCAAAGGGCAATCCATTCATTTTCTTGAAGGTACTGAAACTCGACGTGTTGTTATGGAAGAGGATTGTCTAACAGATATCAATAGTTATAAAGGCATATCACAGATTCCAATGAGCACGTAGGACTATATTTGAGTAATAAATGAAAACTACACTAATTACTTATCAATTGCATATCGCCAAAGTCCCTTTCGTCGATCCACTTTGAGGGAATTCGATCTAACAGGTATGTGTTCCAACGATCTGGTAGTTATAGCTACGTTCCTTTTATTCATATCAAATATCAATGTTCTATGAACTATCGAGTGTTGGGGAATAAGTACTTAAGAAATTAACACGTTTTTGGGTGGACAAAATTATGTAGTTTCAGAATTTGTGATAGTATGCTTTTACTGAGTGCATAAAGTTAATGGTATATAAATAAATTTGTACTGTTCTCAACATGGCAAGTCTAGTCACGTGGTAGGATGCAATGCACATATTGAGTGGAATGGGTGCGGTAACGCCTGTTTTTCTAGGCAATCAACAACAGTTGTCATGCACTTCACAGCACAGCATTCCCCCTTGTAAACTGTAGCCAGCTGTTTATATCACAAACGTGTGTGCATTTCAGTTGTCAGCTATCAAGGAATGCAATTACACGATGCGTTTCCTGATATCATTCCACTGCAAATTGTCAAACAACCACAATTCTTGCACTGAAAACAATGGCAATACATGTGTGCCTAGTGGTACGTAACCTGACAATGCTGACTATGTATTATTGGCTTTAGTTTTGTTTGTTTTTAATCGGGGTTACAAGCCGGGTTCATTATCATTTCACTTATATGACGGCATGTCCGTTTATGGCAGGAGGAAACTCGCGCCCTGAATGGTGCAGTAAACCTGCGAGCACCGGCTGGTACTGACAGATCAAGGATGATATCTGTATTGCCACTTTACAGACAGCGCTTCCTATCTTGACAGAAAAGTAACTTTCGCGAACATTGATGTCGGACACCTGGGAATAGAAATGAACCTGCGGCTCCGAAGTCCAAACGTGTTACCATTGCGCCACTTATCACTCACACTACACTACAATGGCTTACTTACGGCTGATGGCGAGTTGCATACACGTACTATTTCGCCTACACCTCACAAAGTCTCAGTATCAACAAATTACTTCTACACACTACGTTGCTTACAGCTGATAGCGTCGTCATTTAGTTCCTACCATAATTACGCAATTGCTTGTATAATATGTGAGCTGACATCTGTCCGTTCCACCGAGTGCAAAGGCGCTAATTAACTGCTTGCTTTGCGTGTTCCACTTCCGTGCCGCCGACGCGCAGGTACATGGTTGTCCGGAATTTCAAATCGGACTCTGCTGAGTTTCATCCGCCGGGTGTTGCATATAGAGCTCATTACGACCCCTGTTTTGTAAATAAATCATGCCTGAGTGAACTTTAATGCATAATTATATAACGCCAATGACTTTTACGTAGTGTTGCACGGGCTTTAATGGGGAGTAGGACGTACAGGAATTACGGCATTATTCATTATTGAATGTGGGAATTGTGCTGGGTATGCTTTCACGAAGCTTTCTTATCTACTAAGAGACTGTTAGCGATATCTTTGCCGATAGCTAATACACTGCTAAGAGAGCGCTACCAGTCTCTTAGTAGATAAGAGAGTTTCGTGAAAGGATACCTTGAACTATAATAGTCCCATTTCGTCATGTAAAGTCCTTATGATGACGTTGTTTTATCGAAATTCTTGGACAACTAGTAAAATCAGTTGTATGTGTTATTTGTTCGTATAGCTATACCACCATTTATATTCGGTCATAATCATGCTAATGACGAGGTGAGCGGAGCATCAGGTGTGAAAGCTCTTTTATTCACTACGAGACCATAGCGCTCTCTTTACGTTGTCACCTATGGGTGAGATATTCCCGCTGCGACGTAAAGCAATAATTTAATCAAAGCACTGATAGCTAATGAACTGCAAAAAGAATGCTGTGGTCTTTTAGTGGATAAGAAAGCTTTGTGAAACGATACCCTGGCATTCTACCAATCCCGAATATTATAGTACCGGTATTCTCTCTTCTCGTGTATCATGTATATTTCAATGGATGTTGTAAGACATTGTGATAGTGTAGTCGTTACTGAAACAACGATTCCAGTCACATCCTCGAAAGACGGAGCACTATGACTACATAACATCCGTCAAAATAGCCATGTTGCTCTTTGTTGCCATGATGATAGTTACTAGTTACTAAGCGATGAAATCAGAATATTGTTTTAACAGAATCATTGGTTGGCTTGCATTGCAAATCTTATTCGAGTGTATTGACTTCAGTTTTGCTTATATTATTGATTATGTCTTTTTACATATGTTCAGAATATTGTGGTATATATCGCGGCGGTGAAAGTTGGCTAGGTACCTTGTCCATGGACATTAATTTTGCGTGGTTATAAGCGTGACACACCACCCACGACGTTCCCACTGCAGCAATCAGAAACCCGATGTGCCAACCTCCCGAGTTAGTAGTTTAAAACAAATGATCTTTGCCCATCAATAATCCACAAACTACAAGCGGAAATAAGCTTATACCAATTCATACATCCAACCTAATCCTGGCCATATGTACTCCGCTGGATCAGCATTTGTTTTGTGTAGAGGTCTTGTAAACACCCAGTTGACATCTGACTCTCGGAATGGCAATATTGATGAAGTGCGTTCAATAAGTCTGCCGATGCGTGAACGATTCGGATATCAATCAAATATCCCTTTAATAACTGTCAGTAGATGTTAACCGTAAAGCTGTGCAAACGATCGCGGACTACAGCAAGATGACACACGTGAGGAGGTTGCCTTCAAGTAGCTGGCAAAGAAGTAGTTTATACGAGACTTTTTCTTAGCTTCTTGGTTAACATTTGCCAGGCAAATGAGTTATAATATTTCATGACAGAGCCAAAACAAGAACGCCGTGGATGTTTTTTTAAAAGCTATTTAGATTGGCATGGACATTATGCTTTTAGGCGCCTTTGAAATCTGCCCTCGTTTTCTTTGTGCTTATATATCAAAACTTTGGCATTGCCAAATTACAGTATCGTCGGCATTTTGTAACTGTAAGAAGTTTACAAGGGTGTTAGCACTTAGTGGCCTTGAATGACCTTGAGATGTATGTGAAGATAATTCCTCAGATTTCCTTAAAAGCAATTTTCATTCTCATAAAAAAAGACTGGTTGTTATTACTTGGGCCTAGGACTAAGTTTCATGAAAGGGTCGTAAGAAAGGTCCGAGCGTAAGTTTGGATTACGCTATTTCCTTTAATAGTAAACGTCTGATGTATGTCAATACAACAGCACGACCCTTAATGCAGCCGTGGTGACATTTTGCGGATGTCTGTGAATGTTTATGTAGACCGTATTATGTCAAACCAGCTTAGCTTCAAAGAACAACGACAGTAGGTCTTCGCAGCAACATACCACAATAGTCACGCAACCTTGACCTTTGACCTAGCTATCTCGACACCATTTCTATCTTGGTGTTTTTATTGGTAGACAGCATTAGCTAGTAGTGCAAGTAATGCTAGTATGTTGGCATGTATAAATATACAATGGTATGTTTAGCATGTACCAATACACTTGCGACACACTAGCGTTGGCAAATTGTTTCTATATCAATATGCACCCATTGTTTCCTTAAAGGCATAATATCACAGATGTTTATGGTTGTTTTGGACTAGTTCTTATCTGAAACTGCAAAGTGTATTTGGCATACATAAAATCATGTTTGTACTTGCAAACAATTCCACCGCAACGCCTCGATAGATAGAATCTAGTATATTTGACAACCTGAATGTGGTCGTATTTCATTTTGCTTCATTATTCTAGTATTAGTGCAAAGGGACATAAGTCCAAGTTGTACAACTAAAACATGATACGTCACGGTTACGTTTCGTTCTTAGATCAGTTGATGCATCAAAGACAAGGTAATTAATGTTCCGTAACATTTATTCATATAAAATGTGACATCTGTGATAAATATCGAGTTCTGGGGGGAAAGTGCGTCAGAGAATAATAACTTTGGGGTTGACAAATCAAACGAAAAGTCTCAGACAGAAATTTGTTTGTCCATTATTTAAGGCAGCTATCTGTGATAGCATGCTTTTTTAACACGACGCTACTTTTCTTGTATTGCAGATTTGTCTGTGGAACGGTGTCTGGAAAGTTGTCGGTACTACAGAGCAATGAAACTGCCAGAATATGATCGAACGCATTGCGTCTCTGTATTTTGGAATATTTCACATTTGGTCAAAGATTTTTCACGTAGGAACCCTCGTTACCAAGGAGACCAAGGCTCAGGTTAAGAGAATAACCGTCCCCTAAGGTCCGCGTCGTCAACATTAGAGGACATGGCGGGGACGCGCGGGTTAAAGGGGCTCTACCGGAATTGGTATTGTCGCCCAGCGTTAATTGACATCCAGTCTCCAGGTCAATACTCGATCTCCCGTGTGAGACTGCTGTGAAGACCTAATTGCGACTGCGTGGTGGCTAACCGTATGGATCGAATTTCCAGCGGGGTTAATTTGTATGAAAGTACTTTCTGCCGTAGCAAGATAGGTGGACAAAGTTTTAAAATTAATTGAATGTCGATTAGGTGTCTTTACATTTAAACTCTGTAATCGTTGTTGAGAGACGTGTCTGTAGAATACGCCTATTGTAGTGACGAAATTAAAGTCAGTCTGTCAGCTATCATAATTGCCGTGATCAATGTCATTGCCGTCCTAGATGCCGTCGGCATCGTCATCGTTGGACATCGCCGTCGATCATCTTATTTTGAGGTGTGTTTTTTTACCTATAGTTCAAATGTTAACCATATCTCTCTGGTGTATAATAGTAATGAACGGTATATATACTACGTCTACATGGTCTATATGCTCTGACCAACATTATTCACTTGTATTCCATTGCAATCGTTAACCTAGTAATAGACGTATGCAGAAACCAACAAGCACGCAGTAGAGACGTTGACGCTATATTTAGGTAAACCATAAGTGCCATTTGCCAACACTATCTTAAATAAGTAAATGTATGTGCAGATAGAATATAACTATATGTCAAATTCAGATAACTTTTGTGGGTGTAATATCATTTTTATCTTGAATATAAATTGTAATGGATAAGGTTGGGTCTGCATACACAAATGTGGTTTATCCTTAGTTTATCCTAAACTGTGAATTACCGGCGAGTTGCAGTATTAACTAGACTCAATTGTGATTAAACCACGTTTGTACAACACAATGCGTGATGAAAACGGCCTAGATCTACTCATAATTATTATTATTAGTATTTATTTTAGTATTTTTTATTATTATTATTGTTGTTGTTGTTGTTGTTGTTGTTGTTGTTGTTATTATTATTATTATTATTGCACATGGACGCCAAGCTTAAACCCGTGCTTGTTTGGCACATGACAAATGCCAGTGTATTTAATTGAACTTTGTACAATATCTGTTCTATCATAACAGTATAACAAATGCATGTCGATCTAGATGTCACTACATGCTTTCTGAGTAAATTCTGTTGCATATTTAACATAGCCTTAACCTTGACAAAGAAGAGGAAAATATTTGCAATTTTATCGCAGTTTGAGCATACCGACCAGAACATCGATCCCAGTTGAAGACAAAACAGGTGCATTCAAGCAAACCCCTCCGTTACGTCAAACACAAAGGTTTGATGGTGTTCCCCACCAGTGCCCCCTCCCCTATCACGCAGTTGCGTTTGCCTGGCACTTTTCGTAGGATATTGCGATCGGAACTGGCGGTAGTCCAATGAGTTAAAGGGAATATGCGTATTTACAATGAATACAAGAATGTCAGACTAAAATCATTGTTGGGTGTAGATATATAGTACATTAATGACCTAAAAAACGTGTTTAAATGTTGTTAATTTAAATACATGTATCCACATCCTTGTCCTACTCATACATCCTTTCCTTACCCATTGCCTTACACACACACACACACACACACACACACACACACACACACACACACACACACACACACACAAACACATAAACACGCACCCGCACTCGTACACACACACAGATAGGTCTACACAGTATGATTACAATTCTGAATTATGATGGAATTATGCTGATGTGTTTATATTCGGAGATGCTATCTATTTATACGATATCATTTTAACACTATAATCCCGACCAGCAGGGCCTATTATCCATTATTGCAGAATGTTACCAATGACTATTTCTTAGGAAATTATTTAATTGTTTTAAAAATCTGTTTATTGAGATATGTCATACATCTAGATATATGCATTTTCGGTTGATGTGAAGCAAGTTTATTACGATCTATATGATCACAGTTCGTTTTGGCCAAGTCACGTTGTTGGTTAGTTTGTTTGTATTGGACTTGGTGTGTACTCGTCCCTGGTCAATTGATAGCAAATACTGTAATCAGTGGCGGGTCATTACACTGGACTCAGTATTTACTCACGGAGACCAAATTACGTCTTCATTTCGTCTTTGCTTAATCCGACTTATGACAAGAAATGCCTGTAAAGCTAAAACTAAAACAAATATTGCAGTTTGCATGGGACTGAAATGTGCTGGTGTGGTATTCTCATAGCACTGTGGAACTTTAGCTGAATACTATGATTGAATTCAATACGAGAAAGAAAATAATAATATACGCTATTGAACAGCAATCTCGATTTTCATGTGAAACTGTTTTCTTTTATTTTAATGATTATCATTGCAAAATGTCTTAATGTGGAAACATGGAAAATAATGTTATGTATTATTACGGTTATATATTTGATTCACAATAAATATTCTTGTACTGTACTGTACTGTATACAGTATTCAAAGGATTCACTTTCCACCCATATTTGTGTATAAATCATGGATTGCACAATTGCGAAATCCCGATGTATAATGAACCTACGACCTTTTACAATACTAAACATCTTCTACAAATCTAACAAACATTATGCTTTGAAATTAAATAGCATGTTAATATTGTATAATTATCAACGTCAAACGTGTGTCGCTATCCTTACGATAGTTTGTTCTTAATTTAAAACACCTGAATATGACGCAACGATGTTTGTGGTGAAACATTATGCTGGTCCAAGATGTTGTATTCAAATAGAAGGCTTGATATTCAATTTATCATTCCATTTGTACTATCGATCTCACGTCGGAGGCATGCAAGGTTTGGAATTTCAAAATTATTGTTGGACAAACTCCAAAATCGTTTGTTTTCATGTCACGTTTTTCTGAAAACTTGTCAATTATTTTTACTATTTATATTTGGTTATTGGTGGAGTCGTTGATCGTGATTAATCCACAACCTGAAGAATACACGTGCATATAAAGGTTCTAATGATCTATTATAGGAAGAATGCACGTAATGGGCAATTACTCAGGTGGAGTATTTGTATATAATGTAATAATAATAATAATAATAATAATAATAATAATAATATGTAGCGTTGCATGTATGTATCAAATAGATGTAATCAATGAGAATGAAACTTGTCTATCTGTCGGTAAAGGTGGATCTCTTTGTTGGCGTATGTGCGTGCGCGTGTGTGCGTGCATGCGTGTTAGTGAGTGGATCGTCCATAGCTATATTTTCATTTACTTCTATCTCCCCAAATCGATCCCAACCACAACCCCGACCCACTCCAACCCCTACCGCACACCCACAAACCCACACCCCAAAAGGATTAAAATAATTGGTTCGAATTTCATCAAGGTATACCTTGAATATTTGGTTCGAAATTAATCAGGAAATAGCTTGGATGGTTCGATTTGAATGAAGAACTGCATCGAATGTTTCTCATGAAATGATGGACAGATAAGAATCAATATTTGAAAAATAGAAACGTTTCCGATGTTTTTACTTACAATTTAGAAAGATATACATATAGGTAGTTGTGCAAAGTATCGTACCTTGACGAATTTCAATGTATAATTCAATTAACACACTAATAATAAGACATTGGTTCTTTGCTGCCCTCACCGCCCTGCCAACAACACCAACCTGGAAAACCAAAATGTAACATAAAACATGCATGAAACGTAATAAAACATATGCTAGGCCATCCTCTCACTCAAGAGGTACCTGTTACGCTAGAACTCCACAGGTACCCCTGGCTGACATCTAGGGGAAAAGCTGCGCAAAACTCCAACCAATGAAATCATTTTCCCGCTCAAAAGGTCTGGAAAATCATCCAATGAAATAGCATGTGTCATTCATGCTAGTAAATTGCATTGTGGGTTACGTTATAATTATTTTGATTGGTCACTGAAAATGGTTCTATTTTTAGCTCCTTGTCTGTTTTGCGCAGGTTTTCCCCTAGATGTCAGCCAGGGTTAATGTGGAGTGTAGCGTAATCAGTAGCTCTGGAGTGCGAGGATGGTCAGGCATATGCTAGTCTAGAGCCCTGTTACTATGCCACATAGTTGTAACATGTATTTAATCGATTACCTGGGGGTGGGTGGTAGCACTGTGGTAGAATGTTTGGATTTTGGAGCCAAATGTCCTGAGTTCAAATCCCGCCCCAGCATCATTGATCGCAGCACAGTTATCACCCTTGGTCTCAGTACTCAGTACCAGCCAGTGCTCGCAGGTTTACTGCAACATTCAGAGCTACGGTTTCCTCCTGCCCAAAACTCACAAGTCGTGATATTGGTGAAATATTCTAGAAAGCGACCCTAAACCATAATACAAAAAAAAACAAAAAACTAATAAATACAAAATTAATTCTAGATTTTACTTTGATGATTTTGCCACTGGCAAATATTAAATATTAAAAGACGCATACTCAGTATTCACAGTGGAGATTCTCTAGCTATATGTTGTATTCATCATAGTTATGAGGCAAGTTTGTCATCATTTTCTCTCGGACATCTTTGTGAAGCATTAACAGATCTTTAAAAGAATATTGCCTGTAAATTCAGTTTTCTCAGAATCTCCAGAAAGTTGTCATCTGTCACTGCAATGGAAGATAATTCGACGAGCCAGGAAGTTGAGGCGGTCTCTTCGGCGTCTAGTGGGGAGGATTTGACAAAGTCTGTGTATAGGAACGGTTGCTACGAGAACCCTTGGTCGACATGGAAACCAATCGAGATCGGCAGAGTTATGAAGTTCTATTTTAGAGGCAAAGACAACAGCAATGTCCCATGTGAAGCTGTGAGTACCTTTGAGAACCTCCCCACTAGGGGTCACTGTCACAGGTAATTAGGGGTGACTGTCACAGGTAATTAGGGGTCACTGTCACAGGTAATTAGGGGTCACTGTAACGGGTAATTTCACTATCGTGATAGACACCAGTGTTCCAGATTAATTTTTGCACGATTGAGTAATTACTCATCAGTAACTAATTCAATTTTATGTAGCGATGCAGTTTATTAGTTAAATTATAGTTTATGCTTACTAAACAGTAATTAATTCACAGAACACAGGGTATCCTGGCACCATCTTTTAATAGTGCATGGTTGTGGTTTAGCATTGATCACACATACTGACAGCTGTAATACATGTCTGTGCTCTATTCAAATAGCCTGATATGCACACAACTTTTTTTATTGGACAGAATAATGTTCCACTTCTTTGATTGAAAATTGATGATATACTCAAGATTAATATAGAATTTACTCTACCAGCTGACTAGTATGTTTTTTAGTAAATGAGGTAAGGCAGCCAAATGTTAAGATCTGTCAAAACAGATTAGACCGATGGCGGCATTAATAAAAGCCTTTTTGTAATTTCTATAAGGATTGACTGTCATGTTTTTTTTTATGTTCACTGAGGTATGAACGTAAAACCTATGTGTAAACTTTTGTATGAACTGCTTTTCACTAGAGTGTCATACTTGTAGTACAGGCGGATATTGCAAACATGTGACGTACACTCTAATTTAGGCCTAGACTACATTACGACCCTTCTGCGAAATACAGGCCAAGGCTGTCAGCATCTCTAGCAGCAGTATTAATTAAGGGACGTTAGACATTTTGTGGGGTAGCTTTCTAACGAATTTCGGAAATCGGCTTGAGGAATCTGGTGCCATTCTTCTTCTTTTTTTAAAAGTACCTGGAGCCTGTACACCTTTGGAAATTCTTCGTTGTTAAAACAATATAAAATTATATGTCCAAAAAATGTACTGGCCCTTAATTAATTTTGTTGAGTATATACCATGTAGCATACAGTCAGCTTTGTCATTCACAGGAGTTGGACAAGACTCTCCCCATCGAGACTCCAAACTTTGACGACTTCGCCCAGTCTCCGGTGTCAGGGGTCAGGATCATGTGGGTGGGGCACGCCACGGTCCTCGTCCAGTTTGACCACGTGACCATCCTGACAGACCCCGTCTTCAGTGCCCGCTGCTCGCCGTTGAAGATCTTCGGACCGAAGCGGTACCGCCGAGCTCCATGCTCCGTGGACGATCTCCCGCACATCGACGCAGTGGTGATCAGCCACAACCACTATGACCACCTGGATTCCGCTTCTGTCCACGCGCTCAACAGGAAGTACGGAAAGGAGCTCCGCTGGTACGTGCCGCTGGGATTGAAGGAGTGGTTCGTGTCTTCTGGCTGCTCCAACGTCAAGGAGATGGATTGGTGGGAGGAAGTAGAGCACGACATCGACGGGAACCACTCCGTGAAATTCGTCTGCACACCATGTCAGCACTGGTCGAAGAGGACGGCATTCGACAGCAATAAGGTCTGTCAAATCTTGTTAACATCGACTTCGACAAACAACATTTGATATGGACCGAGGACATGGTCAAACAGTATTTGATAGTGTGAACGCGCCTTTAGACCAAATATTTCATGTGTGCAGCAGGTCTGCAGGCTAACCCTCTCCCTGCTGCAGGCAACCTGAGATGTCCTAAAGAGCTGTGTTTGTGCATAATCCAGCAGGGAGAGGGTTAACCAGTCTATTTCACCATTTAACCCTCTCCCTGCTGGATTAAACACAGATGCTGCTATTTAGGGCATTTCCGTTTGCTTGCAGCATTAAGAGGGTTAAGAATATGCTTGTTTCATGCTCAACATCGGGATATGCATAATTTCATATCATTCATGCATACATGTGTACATGTATATATATATATTTTTTTTAAAATTATTTGTTTCCTTAGTCAAAAGCTTAGATGAAAATTATGTATAGGATAACATCCTAGTAACAGACGATTTGTGAAAAAGAATGTCCAAACCCCGCCAGGCGTGAGGACATTGCTTTTCACGAATTGGCTGTTACGAGGATGTTATCTGACTTTAAATACAGCACACATTTCACGTGCGCTTCGTGAGTATCCCCATTCCATGCATGCTGCATGAACACATCATGCAGCATGTGCTGTTGCTGGATAACTGTGACTGTTTCAAAAGATTTGATGAATTTTGGTTTAGGTATGTGTAGCCTGGATAGCTCAGGTGGTAGAGCGTAGGACTCGTAGCTAGAAGGCTCGAGTTCGGTCCTGACTGTAGTCAAGATAATTTTCAATGTGAGTGATGATACACTGCACTTTGAAATGTTACACAATCTCAAATGAGGAATTTCAAAATTGTACATTCCTGAATGATAATGAACAGAAAACTGTAGATTCGTGAAAAATAGTCGACAGATTTCAAATGGACAAAAATGGCGACTGTATTTTAAATTGAAATAAATCAATAATTTTTTAACCAATCGAATCATAACCCATAATTCCACATTCAGGTGCTGTGGTGCAGCTGGTCAGTGATTGGTCCATCCCATAGATTTTACTTCGGCGGTGATACTGGATATTGTGACGTCTTTAAACAAATCGGCAGAAAGTATGGTCCCTTTTCTCTGGCAGCCCTGCCTATTGGGGCCTATGATCCAAGGTTTGTGAGAATACTCGTATTCCATGCGTTAAGAATATGTGATGGTAATGTTTGTGGTGTTTCCAACTATTGCACGCACCCATGTATGTGATGATAATGTCAGTGGTGTTTGCAGTTATTGAACGCACCCCTGTGACTGTATGTGTGATGATAATGTCTGTGGTGTTTGCAGTTATTGAACGCACCCCTGTGACTGTATGTGTGATGATAATGTCGGTGGTGTTTGCAGTTATTGAACGCACCCCTGTGACTGTATGTGTGATGATAATGTCGGTGGTGTTTGCAGATTGAACACACCCCTGTGACTATGTGTTATGATAATGTTGGTGGTGTTTGCAGTTATTGAATGCACCCCTGTGACTATGTGTAATGATAATGTCGGTGGTGTTTGCAGTTATTGAACGCACCCCTGTGACTGTATGTATGATGATAAAGTCGGTGGTGTTAGCAGTTATTGAATGCACCCCTGAGACTGTATGTGTGATGATAATGTCGGTGGTGTTTGCAGTTATTGAACGCACCCCTGTGACTATGTGTGATGATAATGTTGGTGGTGTTTGCAGTTATTGAACGCACCCCTGTAACTGTATGTGTGATGATAATATGGGTGGTGTTTGCAGTTATTGAACGCACCCCTGTGACTGTATATGTGATGATAATTTCGGTGGTGTTTGCAGTTATTGAACACCCCTGTGACTGTATGTGTGATGATAATGTTGGTGGTGTTTGCAGTTATTGAACGCATGCACCCCTGTGACTGTATGTGTGATGATAATATGTGTGGTGTTTGCAGGTGGTTCATGCATCCTATGACTGTATGTGTGATGATAATATGGGTGGCGTTTACAGGTGGTCCTATGTGTAATGATAATGTGGGTGGTGTTTACAGGTGGTTCATGCAACCTCAGCACGTGAACCCACAGGAGGCTGTACAGATCCACGAGGACATCCACTCCAGACTGTCAGTGGGAATACACTGGGGAACCTTCACACTCACACACGAGGTAAGCAGGGTACACCCTTGTGTCACTGTCAGGGCTCCAGACCAACAGTTTGAGTTACTTTCCCCTCAGGGCTAGTTGTAACAGAGCTAAGTTGCAAGGACATAGACTAAGGTGCTATATGTTATGTGATGGTTAGCATGGGCCGCCTTGGGTCTTATGCAATGGATAAAACATGGATCTGCGAAGAGAAAAACATTTGATATTTCGATGACTTTCACAACTTTTTCACGCCCTTGTGATAAACAATTTGGATTCAATTTTAGCATGTTAATTAAATTTAATCATTCGTCTTATTTATCACTGCATATATACGACTTCAAATATGATAGAAATTGTTCAAAATCGACGGCAAAAGGTGGTACTGCTTGATGAAAATTGCGTTCAAAATGGAGAAGCGGAAGTATCTCTTGTCGAAATCTGCGCACACATTCAGCAGCCCTACAACATGGATATTAATAGTGCAAGGATGTATTAAATAGCACAATGGATATATCGTGAGTTTATGTCACTCTTCGTAATGTACAGTTGACTTTATATCGAGGGGACACTGTAGTTACAAACTGAGTGTTGCAATACAAAGCCTATTGGAAATTTAGAATAAATGAATGGACTGCATATAGGTCACGAGGGAAATTTAGAGATGTAACATGTGACAAATTGAATTTTACAATATGTAACCTATTCCAGATGTTTAGAACTGTAATGTGTTACAGTGTCTTGTAATAAATGGAATGTGACAATATCCTATTAGACATTTAGCGATGTAGCATGTTACAAATAGAATGTTAAATATCAGAATCTATTGGACATTTACAAATGGAATGTTACAATATCAGAACCTATTGGACATTTAGCGATGTAATAGCATGTTACAAATACAGAATCTATTGGACATTTACCAATGTAACATGGACATTTAGCGATGTAACATGCTACAAATGGAATGTTACAGGCATACCTGGAACCAAAGACTTTGTTAGAAGAGGAGCTGCAGAAAAAAAACTTGGACAAAGCTGAGTTCATTACAGTGCATCATGGGAGAGTTGCTGTGCTGGGGGGCAATGGGTTTGACATGGTAGACTAGGGGTCAACTGTAAACCCCGAGCCAAACCACACAAAACTGGCCATTGTTGTCATCGTCATCATACTGTGATACATGTAATCATAATCATCATTGTCAACATCATCATCTTCATGATTATCATTATTGTCAGCATTATGGTTGTATGCCATGACAATCATTTTACGATCATGAACAAATTTGGATCCTAGTTTAATGTGGATCCTGTCTAATGCGGATTCTAGTTTAATGTGGATCCTAGTCTAATGTTCTTTTTGTAATGAGGTTTATAGTCGCTTTCTAGAATCTTTCACTAACATCACAACTTGTCAGTTTAGGG
>JAUTBQ010013904.1:0-19383 GCA_032361185.1 Lepetodrilus ovalis
AGCCTCGTGTAATACAAACATTAATGAAAGATAATAATATAGGCGATATCCTCATACACTCGTATAATAACCGCTATTTATAGTTTTCAAATGTTCTTCATCACATCACTTGTTAATTTTGCTTTCGGTATCATATATGACTAATGCAAATCCAAGTGTTTTGCCCATTACATAAAAATATATGAGTTTAAAAAAAAAAATTATAATCTGTATAGCCAGATAGAATATTTACTTACAAAATTACTTCGATCAAGTTATCTACAGTAATTTATCAAAATTACATAAAAAAACTGAAAAGTACAAGTATAATTATCTTTCAGGATCATCAGAGACTTTGGAGAACAGACCCTGGAATTCGATGTCTCTCGGCTCAACAAACACGAGCGAACACATTCCACTCCATCCCGTGACCTCCGTCCCTCCTCACCACAGCACACACCCACCCGGAGGTCAAGGTCAGCCTCTCCCAATAACAGCACACGCGATGGCAGCCAGATCAAGTTCTGTACGCTGAAGAGGAGACTGGCGGACACTGAGCGGCTTCTAGAGCTCAAGGTCAGACACTTACAGTGGAATCTTTGTAGATTTGTCACCCATGTTCTTGTGGAGTCACTGTCTGTTCTTCATAGTCAGTGTCTTTGTCCAGTCAGATAATCACAAAGGAATCAAACCTTTTCATTCAGTCTTGCACTGTGGTTGCCCATGTCCTTGTATTGTCAATGTCTTTTTCCATATACAATTGTTGCCCATGTTGTAGAGCCACTGGCTTTGTACTTGAAGAGCACTACCCATGTCATTGTAGTCGGTCACTTTGTCCTTTGTCCTTGTAGTCAATTGTAGTTACTGTCCTTGTCCTTGCAGACTCGGGAGCTGGAGGAACTGCGGAAGGCCCACGCCAAGAGATTGGAGAGACTGCGCAGTCTGCAGAACAGCCACAGTCTGGTGAAGGAACAGCTGAAGACTCTGGAGGATGAGACCTTCAGGTGAGAACACAGCAGTACAGGGAACACATTGAACACTCTTACAATATATGGAACATCTTGCTGGACGCTTGCTGGTGGTCCATTACAAGGATTGGAGGAATCATTAAGACTTTCAGGTTAACTTTCAAGATTAGGATATTTGTTAGCAATTTAATTTGGCTTTAATTTTTCATGCATCCAAATATGCTATGCCAAAATCTCATTGACAATAGATCAGGCATCCTATTATTCTGAATGGTCAGTGGAGTTTGTTATGTCTCGGTGTCTGTTGTCATTATCTAATATCTATCTTTATCAAACTATCAAAATTGAGGGCTAATCAAATTTGAATAAGATTGGCCATGGCTATCACTAGGATTAGATCGGGTATATTACCTCGAGGTTATGCCATTGCTAAAAGTCTACCATCAGGATGAGTTGCTAATGGCATTGTTTCCGACTCTCCAGTGGGAAGAAGAAGAAGAAGGGGAAGGTCCACCGCTCGGATCCCAGGGACCTGCAGAAAGAGGACAGCGACCAGGTGTGGAACGAGCTGACCTACTTCAAGAAGGAAAACAGAACCCTCAACATGGAGAGGTAAGTACTGTCATCATATCGCTGTGTCATTCTGAGAAGAGGTTGTGATAACCTTTCAGGGAGAAGTTCTTAAGATGTTCTCTGGTACTTTGTGTGTTGTAATATCTTGTGGACTTGACTGATCATGTGTTGTGGACAGGACTGACTGATGTCCATGTGTTGTGGTCAGGACTGACTGATGTCCGTGTGTTGTGGTCAGGACTGACAGATGTCCATGTGTTGTGCCATGTGTTGTGGTCAGGACTGACAGATGTCCGTGTGTTGTGCCATGTGTTGTGGTCAGGACTGACAGATGTCCGTGTGTTGTAGGATGGGACTGGAGGAGGATGTGGACAGTCTGAGGGTCCAGGCAGCCCAGGACTCCGCGCTCATCCACGAGCTGAACATCAAGATAGAGCAGATGCACGAGGGTAGGTCTTCTCATCCTCCAGCCTGTGTTACCCACTACATAGCACTTGTTCCTGTGTCAACCTAACCGTAATGCTAATAATCAAGGTAAAAGTGGGTTACAGTACCATTAACTCTGCTTATAGTACAATTTCATAAATACATACATTTCCATGTTTTATCGACAGATTTAGACTTCCAGCAGAGGAAGAGGGAGTACGAGTATCAGTCTAAAACAGACCTGTCCTCCGAAGTCACCATCCTCAAGTCCTCGGTGAGTCTGCTGTTTTTTAAGATTATCTCCCCTGTATTCCACTGACACTCATCTTCAAATCGACAAATCTGAAGAACACGTCAAGATTTGAAAAGCAGGTATCATGAACATGTAAATTAATAGAAAATGATGGTTTAGAAAATGCCCAAAAGAGTGTTGTGGACCCTTGGATGTGACATTTCTTGTGTATTAGCCAAGGCATCATTTCTCGAAGCTCTCTTATCTACTATGAGACCATATGCACTCTTGTATCGATCTCTAATGCATGTCACTTGTGCACTTACAAGAGCGCTATGGTCTCTTTGTGGATAAGAGAGCTTCCAGAAACGATACCCAGGGCATTTTGTCAAGACCGTCTTAGCATAATCTATGTAACTAGTCCTTTGTGAGTGAGAACGGCCTTGTTTGGTGGAAAGCTGATTGTCTCTACATGACTCTACATGACTGTCTACATGACTGTCTACATGATGGTGTCTACATGTCTACAGGTACAGAACAAGTCTGCCCATCTGGTCAAGCTGGAGACTGAGGTGCGGGACGTGACCCAGGAGAGGGACGCCCTGCAGGATGAGCGACGGTCAGTATCTGGTCAGCGTGGCCGCCGTGATATCTAGAATAACTCACGGACCAACTGGTCAGGGGCCTGTTGCACGACGCTCTTGTAGCGCTACAATAGTTGTAACTAGGCTCCCGCCACAATAGAAAGCGTTGACCTTACAACTAATAGTTGTAGCTTCCAAGAGCGTCGTTCAACAGCCCCCAGGAACGAATTTTAGATATTCTCGGCATCTCTGTCACCCATCCACGTATTAGCCGAGCTCGATCGTGCTTAATTTCAACCTGAGCGATCAACTGTGCAATGCACGGGACCATGTGCCACCACTAATAGAAACAGCATACTGAACTGTCATAGTTGGTAGCTTGGCAAGTCCATATTGGGGTCAAGAAAATATCTGAAGAATAAACTAGAAACAAATCTATCGTGACGTAGATCTTGTGACTTGTGCTTCATCCACCCCTTCTGCTTGCAAATACCGATGGTACAAACAATAACTATGCCGCCGACATCGGGGCATGTCTGGGGTCTATGGATGAAGCCACAAAACATCAGAGAGGAAATATGAAATGCAGATGGTGTTCTAGCTCTTCCTATAGCTCACAAATTTAAAGAAGCATTGGTTAACTTATAGCTGCAGGTCTCGGTGCCGAAGAGAAATTTTAGCTTGTAAAAACCCGTACAACCCGGAAATCACGCTGGTAACTAATATCATACGAGAGGATCTTTTCAGAAACTGGACCTACTAATGAATGTACTTAATGGCGTTACCTGATCTTGGTCACCTGGTGGGTGGTGTACGTGTATAGGCTGGGAGTCTGTCCGGGGGTCGAAGGAGCTTCTGTTCTTACTGACCATCCCCGCCATTACACACTCTGCCGTCATCACTGCTCGTGGGTAAAACGTACTGCGGACGTGCACCTGAATATTGTTGGCACACTTTACAAGCTATGTCTTAAAGGCATCACTATCACGGTTGACTGACCTAGATAATGTCCCAAATTTATAATAAATTTCATATTTTATTATAATTATTAGTCCTGACTAATAATTATCTTGGCTTTGATGTATTCATGACATATGAAGCAATCGTAGTTCTTTCGTTGTACCCATTTGAGAATTATGTCCCCTTGCGTTAATATAAAGAAGGACAAAGAAGTAAGATTGGTCATCTTGTTATATAAACAGCAAAATCCAAAACAGTTTGTTGAAATTGAATGTTGCCTACCGTACAGCGGTAGAAAGGTTTTAGGAAGTACAAACATGATTATATGTATGTTAAGAGAATGTACTTTGTAGTTGTAGCTAAGAACTGGTCAGAAACGGCCATAAATATCTGTCATAGTATGCCTTTAAACTTTAAAATTATTCACACGTTTGTATTAATCCGCTGACAGAAGTCAAATTGGAAACTATAGTTCAATTGGTCTTTTGTTCTAATTAAGCGTAGAAGACGTCCTAATGAAAACTATTAGCGAGCTATACCGGTTTATAGATAGCTGAACAGAACAACAGAAGAATTGTTATGATCCTTTTTCTTTTCATTCGCTATTAAAAAATAATTTATCAGGTGACATTCACAATTTATAATTATCCTGCTTCTCCGAATTAATCCAGCTGTACAACGAAATGTCAAGCTAACAATCAGTCAAATATGATTTCAGCGGATGCGTTTCTGTGAAGGTTGTCCAACATATTCAGATTCACGTAGATACTTATTCTGAAATGTTTCCAAACACTATATATACTAGAAGATCTTATTTGACATCTTAGTTCAAAATGTAATCATTATATATTAACCTAACACGATATACAATAATTTATTTACAAATACAAATAGTAATACGATATACACTATTAATTACTTAATTATCTAATTAACCAATTCCGATTAAGAGATAATGAAAATAATAGTAGATGGAAAACATCTTTAAAAAACAAACGATGTAGGAAATAGTCTAAATCGATATGATACTTGTTTTCTGATTGTCCTATTATAAATACTACCTTAACAAAAGTACTCTTTAAAATTACTTTAATTGGAAACAATGCATCAGGAATCATTGTAAGTCTTATACCAAAGTATCAATAGAACGAGATTTATATAATAAAAATTCAATCGAACCTAATACCATAATAGAGTAGATTACTATGTTCTTCATTAGGAGATTTGATTTGTTCCTTAATATTGCTTGAGATGTTTTCATTAACGTTATAATTAGATGTTCATACCACATGACGTTATTCTATTTAGTACCTGCATCAGTTTACGTAGAGTGAGTGATTGAATATGTACATTCTGAACCATTCATAACAGATGGCTCAGGGTACCGTTTCACGAAGCTGCCGTATCTACTGCAAGATTATAAGAGCTCTATCAATCGGCAGGAGAGCGCTATGGTCTCATGTTGGTTATGATAGCTTCGAGAAACGCATCCTCTCACCCCATGGGTACGTATTCCGCTCACTCCATGCCGTACACCTTGGCACACATCTAGAGAGAAACCTGATAATAAATATAAAATAAAATCTACAACATCATACCCACGTCCCATATCTTGCACATCCTATGTTTTATTAAGTTGTTCTATACGTAATGGTGAATAATGCAGACTTGAGATTTTCAGCAATTCACTCATGTAAATTATACACAGCCCATGTCATAGAAATGTTTTCATTTTGGGGAACCTGATCATGGTAGCATACAAGGTTTCTATCGTCCATACATGTTGGTGCAATAAAATGTACAATATACGATTATATTATCTTGAGGATTACAACCTTTCCAGAGTCAATGTCTAAACCAGTACCCAGCCAATGTTAACATACTTTCCCGTAAGACAATCCTTAATCCAATTTCATTTTCGCCAAATAACGGCGGTATATTTATCACATAACGCATCCAGCGGAGGAATTTGCTGATATGAATGAAACGCTGTATTTATTGTAATTTGTAAGACACGATCGGCGCCATATTTGGATGGTTCATGATTGGTCCATCGATGCCCACGAACAAGGCTTTGATCTATGGCGCTGTGGCTATATAACCACATATTTATTATGGAAAAGGATAAATACATTTATGAAGATGGCTATTGCGGAGAACGAAGACAATATCAACATGCCATTTTTCTTTTGAGGAAAGTGATCAAGGATGCATATGCACACGTCGTTTCATGCTCTGTTTATATATAGGTAGCTTCAGCCTCTTCGTGTTGATGAAAATGATGAAATATGAATAATTTTAGTCTGAAGATTATGCCATGTAGGCTTGTAGGCCTACCCCGAAGATGGTTTGCTACACACATAATTGTACCAATCTCTTGGTTAATAAGACAGTACGGTATTAGAGATGATTATTTCATTATGACATTCATGTGGCAGCCAGAGATTTCTCCGGCTTCCTGTACCGATAAAAGGCTTCGTTCAATGCGGGAATGGTAAATCGAAAGCCAGAGAACAAACGAAGGTTCAATGCAATTGGGAATATATTAGTAATAAAACGGAATTTGTGAAACAATCATGTAACTTCCTGTTTCACTGGCACCATCGGGGAATAACATAAAACAGTTAATGTTAAAAACAAGACTTTGCCCCACAAAATGGAAAGTCCCAAAATTGGATGGTGTCGCTCCATTTAAAATAACTAGTAAGAACATTACATTAACTGTTATATCCAATGATATTGCTCAGATCAAATCATGAATGAAAGTAAAATTCGATTATCTGTAAATAGAAAATATTATTGAGTGATACATCATACTTAGTGACGAATATCACAGGAAAATCACCAGTATTACTGCTGCTTCCAGTTGAGACGATAATTGCCCTACATACGGGAGCAAATCCGCTGTAATCAACAGACAAATTGTACGTAATAACTCAACAGTTTTCTTTGGATTTGGTAACCCGTTTTGACCTGAAACGTCGCGACACGCTTATTCATTGGCTAGCACCGCCTCCCACGCTCCTGATAACACGGAAGTAGGTTCGTGCTCCGTTCTGACAAGTCTACAGTCGATGCCGCACGACAAGCAATAACTCTATACAAGCCGACACACAGTGCATAATCTCTGCTCCGTATCAAACATTTGCACATTTGTATGCCATGTAATCAATGCATCCTTAATCAAGTTGTAGGAAGCATCGTCCGATGAGCAAGGAATTAATTGCACAGTCTAAACAGTATCTAGGAAATTGGTCACGGTTGTTGGTTAAGACGCTCGGGTATGTTTAACATGATCGTGGGCGATATCTAAAACAATAACTCTGTGCATATTCACGCTTACCAACTATGAAACGCTCGATGTTTTCAATTACGGTAGCCCACGTAATTACGAGCTGAAAGTTGGTAATATACAAGGCTTACGAATCAATAACCGTGACGGTCGAAAGGTAAATTCCGTTAATATCGCGGGATTTTAAATTCTGTAATAGTCTATGCATGTAGATGACCCCTAAAATGGGCCTACACACACACACACACACACACACACACACACACATTTACGAATGCACGAGTGCGTGTGCGCGCGCGGCAACACACACACACACACACACACAAAAACACACACACGCACACACACACACACACACACACACACACACACACACACACACACACACGCACGCACACACCGTGATATAGATCCTACTTTCTGCAATTGAGAACATTCTTTTCAAATGACAGTTTCCTGGTTCTACTACATTCGCAAACATGTACAAGTAAAACGAACCGGAAATGGGAAACAACGTAAGATGAAAACCGGAAATCGCAAACGCACGATACAAGGCCCCGCCGTAACGAAATTATTTTTGAGTATGATTTCATCCTAACATTTATTATGGAGATTTGTTAAAGAAGTTGTTAATTGAATATATAAGCATACTAGAATATTCTTTACCTCGCGGAATGGTGCCTATTCCATAAAACTATAGTAGTTATACAAACGTTGCCCTTTATGCTAACGTATAACAAGAGTAGCGACTCTCATAACGCTACGATATCTCCGTGCAGTAGGACCCTGGTTTGGATATTTTTAAAGTTAGAACAATACTTTTAATCATTAATGCAGACCTATTTTTAGTCACTGGAGCACTATTTTAGTCTTAGGACTATTATGGGCCTATTTTGATACAATAACGCGAATGTTTGCTTAATAGAACGTGTTAAACGACAAACATGTCCCAGTACCACACTTCCTGTCTTTTCCGGATGTTGTTTAATCCGAACAAAGGTTCCACCAAATACAATTTTAAAATAGCCCATGCAATTCAATGCAATTGCCTTCGATCGAATTAATTGCATTTTATATACACGAGTCAGTTCAATAATAAAGTCAATACCTAGGAATTGTTATAGGCAAGTTATGCATGTGAGCCAAGCATTACATGCATGATGCGCATATAGCGATATAGATTATTGAATTTCACTTTACTTCATCGATCCTGTGTAACGTTTAGACCAGAAAGGTATTCATGCACATGACCTAATCTCAACAATCTGCTTGGAAACTGTAGTTGATATAACGCCCCCATCTGTGATCTTGTTATAAGCAGTATTGTCGATGAATGCACAACTCTGATAAAGAGGTTTGCAATTAAAACACTCAATTTAAAGGCATTCTATCACAGATGATTGACCTAGATAATTGTCAAACGAATTTCTATCTGAGACTACTTACGTTTGATTTGTTCACACACAAATTGTTATTTACTAATGCACTTATTCCCCAACATTCGATAGTAATCACACATTTCATATTTAATATGAATTCACGTTACGGATCATTAATTACCTTGTATTTGATGCATCAACTGATTCATGAAGGAACGTAATCGTGTCGTTTTATATCTTAGTCGTACCACTTTGAGTTAGGACCCCTTGCATTAAGTTGAATATAATGAAGTAAAAAGAAATACAACCATATTCAGGTTGTTTACCATGAGTTATAATTGGCAAAGTCCTATCTGGTTGGGTTAGAGTGGTAGTGTGTCTACCATACAGCGGTGGAAAGGTTTTTGGAAGTACAAACATGATTTTATGTATATCAAGTGAATGTACTTTGCAGTTGTGGTTATGAACTAATCTAAAACAACCATACTTATCTGTGATATTATGCCTGTAAACAGAGAAGACTTATATTTGGGTCAATTATTTGAAAAATGTATATGGTAACACGAACACTTATCTCTACTTATTTGTTTATTTGTTTAATTTTTTTAAATTTTATTTATCTCTACTTACTAGTATTTGCAATCCTTATTTTTCTACTCTTATCTGTAGAAACTATAGTTGAAGTGATCGACCATGTCACCGAAAACATGGCATCCAATTACACAGTTTTCTTTTCTGATATAGATTTTGTAGTGATCTCAGTGCACGTTTCACAGATTAAAGCTCAAAGGTATGATAGCGTATGCAATAGTGGATATCACTATAGGTAGAGGATTCATTTGAATGACACCAGAGTATCGTTTCGAAAAACGACGCGATTACGTTCTTTCACAGATAAGTTGATGCAT
Source organism: Lepetodrilus ovalis (assembly GCA_032361185.1). Lineage (NCBI taxonomy): Eukaryota > Metazoa > Mollusca > Gastropoda > Lepetellida > Lepetodrilidae > Lepetodrilus > Lepetodrilus ovalis. The sequence goes on from JAUTBQ010013904.1 coordinate 9,302, forward strand.
AAAAGACAAGATAAATAATGCTTCGTAACCTGAATGCAGTGAATGGATGTACATTATGAAATGTGGTCACTCTCGACTGTTGGAGAATAAATACATTAGTACATAGCAACTTTTGGGTATACAAAACAAACCTAAGTAATCTCAGATAGAAATTCGTTTGACCATTATCCAGGTCAACCATCTGTGATAGTATGCCTTTAATATTTTCTATAGACAGAAATACAGAGAATTGACATCGAAAACAGATTCCACTATTAGTTTGACAAGAATGCTTGGAAACTGACTGTAGCTTTAAATTGTAGCATTCTCGTTTTAGTTCATGTAAGATTGAACTATATACATTGGTCATTAGGATTAAATCTATTAAAATTAAATGACAAAATCAATGAGTGTTTTTTAGAATCTCATTAAAACCAGAACTCGTTTCCCAACTTGACATTCTATTGCTGCAACTTCACGATGTCCAAATAATATTATCTGAGAGTCAATTTCGATTCTGATTTTAATGAAATTGCTTCTTTTAGATCTTAAAGGCACACAATCACAAACATTTATGGTTGTTTTTAGACTAGTTCTTAGGTACAACTGCAAATTACATTCATTGACATACTGTACATAAAATCATGTTTGTACTTCCAAAAACCTTTCCACCGCTGTATGGTAGACGACCCATTCCACTAGTGTTTATAAGCGCACGATAGGTTGAGTCGAATGTACAAACTAGCGGTACATCTTGATTGTGGTTTGTTATTATATATGAATGCAAAAGGAGATAACTCACTTGACATACATATAATCATGTTTGCACTTCCAAAAACCTTTCCACCGCTACATGGTAGGAAAAGGTCCATTTCAACAAACCCTTTTGGACTTTGCCAGTTATGACAACCTGCATATGGCCGTATTTGTTTTTTCTTCATTTATATTACGCAAGGGGACATATTATTAACTCAGTAGTACTACGAAAGAATATCGTCACCGCTGTTTGCTTCACATATCAGGTAATGTATTAAAGACAAGATAATTAATGGTCCGGTAAGCTTAATTCATATAAAATATGAAATTTGTGTTTACTATCGAGTGTTGGGGAATACGTACATCAGTAAATAGCAACTATTGGGTGGACAAATCAAGCGTAAGTAGCCTCAGATAGAAATTCGTTTGTCCGTTATATAGGTCAACCAGCCGTGATAGTATGCCTTTAACAATGGTGTTGTAAACAGTTTATTATCCCCGTGTCTCTTTATAAAGAAGGTCATCCATTCGATCAACTATATATAGCTCGAATGTGGACAAATACACTTGAAATATGATAACCATCACTTCACTTCACTTGACAAGTTGTGATGCATTTCCTCGAAGACAATGCTTGCGGTTAACTCCAAGACGTCCACTGTGAAACATCTCGTCGGTAAACTTCGTCTAGAAACAACGACAATGGCCACTTCCATTAACGTGGTCAAGAGTATCGATATCCTATCCCTATAGCAGGACAGGCCGGGCATTGCTCTTTTGACAAACGTGCTTTCCCCGCAAGAACATCGGAAACGACGAGTGCGCATGCCCGCGGTAGTCAACGCTGCTCAGGCGGTGTTGTAGGCGTACTAACGTCAGCGCTGGTAAAGGATATGTAGGCCAACGTAGGTGTTCCTTCCTGAAGGACGTTCACGTCGAGTGCTAGCCACACATAGTCTAGGGACGTTCATTAACGTTACACGAGTGTTGTAGAAACAGGCGTGATATAGATGTATTTACTACAATCACGGACTCTCAATGTTGTAAACGTGCCATTATATTGACAGTTTGATGGACCAATCTAATCTGGATTGGTTATATCGACGATCCTTAGAGCTGATAATAATGGTATATTGAATTTATTGACTCAACGTCTATTTGGCTAGGAATATCCATACATACTGTAGTATATGGATGTTATACTTCCAAGGCTGTTGAATTTATCTCCATATTTCAAATACATGTAGTTGGGATCGATTATGATTTAACAGTATGATTAAGCGTTGTGTTAGAATCTTCTGGTAAATGTAATTGAAAAATATTAAGGTATATTCTTACGGTGCGATTTGCATGAACAAATTGTATTACCAACTAATTGAATCGATTCTGAATCATGACCAACAAAGTCGAAAACCAGTCGAATGTCTTTATTTCTTTCAACTAGTATAAAATGCAACTATTCATATTATGCATAGACCATCACTTACACATTTGCATAGGATATCCGCACATATACATGTAGTAACTAATTAGAACACCGATTGAAAGATCTTGACAAAGGTTTTCCTATGCCTAGTGGCATAACCGTGTCTACACAGCAGTGAATGCATACCCGGTAGGATGAGACGTTAGTTACTTTATATGTGACACCAGAACCACTGGTACATGTTATTAATACATGTATTCAAGCAACCAATTGCAACTACAGTGTACTCTGTCAATATCGGCATCTCTATACCCCGGCAAGCTGCGTCGACCGGCACAATTTCAAAGTCCCGACCAACGACAGTACACTTTTGATAAAGTGAGTAATCCGGCACTCTTTTAAATCCCCCATATTATCTTGGTCCAACGACTGCCGATTTAAACAGAGTACACTGTATTTCCTTATCCAATCATACAAATGCATAATACCATAGCAGATAATGGGTACCTGGTAGGATGACGTGGTCATGTGAATGACAACCTTGTAGCGTTGGAAACGACAGCTGGAATTGTATAGTCCCCATGTAGTTGAGAAGGAACACTGAGAGTAACAGCATTCATTACAAACCAGATAATATAGGTTTCTACTGAAATTTGTCTTTGCGAATTTCGCTTTTGGTGAGTAAACATACAGATGAATGATAATGTTCTATCTCAGAACGTAAATAGCCGAGTTTCTCGCCGCGAAATTTGCCTTTGGTGTGAAAGGTCCTTAAGACCACTTATCCTTCAGCCCTCGTCAACGTCAACCGGGGACAACTTCACCGTCCCCTGCTCTCGTTCAAAAGACCGTCGCACGAATATTGACAAGAACACCTTAGCAAGATCATATTATTCGACCAGTATTGAACCACATGCATTGGCTACCTCTTAAAGGCAAACTGTCACAGATGGTTGTTTTAGACTTGTAGTTTGACAACCTGGATATCAGTGAACGTCGTCGTATTTAATTTCGCTCATTATATTAATGCGAGGGGACATAACTCAAAGTGGTACGATTTAAATATAAAACGACATAACAACGTTCATTCATGAATCAGTTGATGCATCAAAGACAAGATAATTAATGCTTCGTAACACGAGTATTGTGGAATAGGTACATCAGTAGACAACAACGTTTAGGTGGATAAATCAAACATAAGTAGTCTCAGATAGAGATTTGTTTGTCCGTTATTTAGGTAAGCCATCTGTGATAGTATGCCTTTAAAGAGAGAATATATTACAAAATCATAAGTATTGCATACACAGATTTCCATGGACAGACACTCGCACATATACTGAACTGTTATGCATGTATATCAACCTCTACGCAACCCCCGATCCCAAGATCAAATGGTCTTCACGGTACCACGTGTTAAAATTGCTCTTTTTATCCTTACACTCTGGAATATAAAGCTCATATTAAATACAACACTAGAGATCGTGCAGGACATAAAGTTGATAATAATTGGAGCTTTGCACTATTAGTGTCTTACACGTTAATGAATTTCGTATTGAGTGCTTTTCTAGCAATTTGATAATGTTGAGGCAGATGTCAACACGAGGCTGGTGGGTGTGTTGTGCACCAAGGTCGCACGATGTACCAGGCGACCCTGGAATGCGAGTAGATGCTAAACCCCACATCTCCCACGCACACACACGTGTCATGACCGGGCGAATACCTAGTCCGTAAAATACCTAGTCCGGAATTTGATAGATCCTCAAAGGGATCATGCTCCATGCTTTCCATCTCAGGCCGTAATAATTAATTAATTGCAATGTACGATTGTAGTGTTTTTCTCAGCGTTGAACTGAAAAGACCACAGTCGAGCAAATTTTCCCCAACATTCATACAATTGCTATTCGGACTAAGAATGTGTCTTTTTAAAAGAAAAGTTGAAAAAGGGAATAATCAAGTAAATAGAAAATGCATGTACACGTATGTATGTATAGATATCAGTTCAATAAATTAGTATGTTATTTTCTTTCCCATATTCACGTGATAGGAAAACAATATGAATGAAAACCAATTAAGTTTTATGTCGTGGCCTTGCAATCGGTTGCATATTATTTGGGTAGTTATTGAGTGCTATTAGATGTAAATGCTTAATTTAACTCATGTAATCATATCTTTATCGACGAAAATTAATTTCCCCTGTTTTTCGACAAGTTACGCTGAAGCGTAATACGTGTATCGACACTTCCTACACATACTGTGACGTCTAGTTTATATTTCATCAGAGATATGAGAAAAATGTAATTTGTATGTACTCTACATTGCTATCATTCTCTTTCTGTAGAGTTCACGGGCTTCTATGGCATTCGTTTACCAAGGAATTGCACCGTGTTCTATAATTAACAGTGTATTTGTTTGCGTTTGTCTTCGTTTTTCATTAATAAAAATATATTACATGCATGATAAGATCGTCTTGGGGTGTGTCAAAACCATGAATACAATATACCTTTGTGTCGAAGCGTTTGAAATCGCGGGGTTGGAGAGTACATGTCATATCGGGAGCAGCCTATATACATATCCAGGTTGTCTACAGGAATAAACCTCCTCACCACATGTAGACTCCTCGATATAGCCTTACAGTGTACATTTAATTACGTCCCTGAAAGTTGTTTTTTTCTCAAAAGATTCATATATTTGGGTTCCTCCAAGGTCATCATCCTGACATCTGTAATAGTTAGTATACATAGTCTACAGACGTCATGCAAACTAGCATACAAACTATAATAATTACATGTGTCATAATTGCTGTCAATCATGCAATTAATGCGAGCATGATATTAATACGAACAACGCGACCGGTGTATTCAACTAGCACAGTTCATAGTACGTGTTCATTCTTTCGGACTCGGGTACCCGAATATCTGCGGTGATCGTTTGTACACCCAAAAGTTGTTATTTACTGGTATACTAGCTTAGTCCCCAACATTTGATATTTATAATAAATTTCATATTTAATAATCATTTTTAGTCCTGAATAATAATTGTCTTGTCTTTGATGTATTCATGATATATGAAGCAATCGTAGTTATTTCGTCTTACCCATTTGGGAGTTATGTCCCCTTGCGTTAATATAAAGAAGGGCGAAGAACTAAGATTGTTCAGGTTGTTGAAATTGAATTTTGCCTACCGTACAGCGGTAGAAAGGTTTTTGGAAGTACATACATGATTATATGTATGTCAAGTGAATGTACTTTGTAGTTGTAGCTAAGAACTAGTCAAAAACGGCCATACATATCAGTGACAGTATGCCTTTAATGATAGAATACGGTAATTGCACATGTGCGATCAGTAGGATATTCGACTCTACTTTATGTTATGTATAAGCCTATGCATCCTCTCACCCCAGAGGTACCTATTACGTTAGCACTGCACGGTACCCCTGGCTCACATCTAGGGCAAAACCTGCGCAAAACGCCAACCAATGAGATCATTTTCCCGATGAATACGCCGTAAAAATCTATCCAATGAAACAGATGTTATCATTGGTCTGTGCGCGAGTTGTCCCATAGATGTGATCCAGGGCTACAGTGCAGTGCTAACGTAATAAGTACCTCTGGGGAATGAACGAAAGCTATTAAGAAGAACTATTGTACATCCGTGTCTGGTGGATCAACTCCCTGTCACCTAGCGTATGAGTATCACTTTGTAGAGGTACACTTTGAGCATCACATTTAGCTGCTGGCAATAGTACTACTTTCATACTTTTGCCTGGAATTAAACTGAAACCTGCTCAGGATTCAGGAAATCATATGGATTCATCTCGCTTTGTACTCCTACTATCAATTAAGACTGATGATGTCAAAATAAAAGCTTCTTGTAATCCGTTTTGTTATCATTCTATATATATCTATAGGTTGAATATCTATAAATCTTCTTCTAAGTATCTGAAAATGGATGGCAACATAACACGTTAGCAATTATTTCATAATATTTTATTCCGATAAATTGGTTCATGTGACGTCAGTTCCTATGTTGGGTACGTGAGGCTGAATTCATCATTTAATATACTGTTGTAATGTTATTCCGGAGAATTGGTACAGTCAGGTTGTGATCCTAAAATGGTCAGAATCGATATTTTAAACATAACATTACAATATAAGTATATGCATGTATATTCACAATCAACCAACTTTTTCACACCACCTGGTACCTAATAGTATTTAAGCTAAAGGGTATTAGAAAGTGACTTAGGCGGTGACATCCATTTTTAACAAGAGTATTTTATCGATCCCAAAGTTTTAACCCGTTAATGAAAGCTTATTATACACAATTACATGGCAAATTTAGATTAAAAGCCTACTGAAACTATACCTACATTTGATTTGTCCACCCAATAGTTGTTTTTTCCCTAACACTCGATAGTTATCACAAATTTCATATATATATGAATGAATGTTAGGTTGATAATTAATGATAATTAATGTTCCGTAACATTCTATTGGAAGCTCCACAGAAATTATGCAAACATTTCTGCCCAATAAAGAAAAAGATTCTCAAAAAGAAATAAGCACATAAGCCCAGTGCAGAATAATTTTGGAACGCATGTGCATCTGAGGAAATCTCCACGATCAGTGAGACTGTTATACGTACTATGTTTCACACAAGAAGTAGAGTTTAGCCTGACAATTGCGGTCGTTCCATTTGAATTCTTTGTCAACCCTGGCGTTGATGTGGGCACAGTTCTGATTGCCTCCCTTGTTGTTGGGTTGACCCGGTACCCAGGCAAGGAAGTTTGCCGCACTATTACCTCTATCAACCCACCACTCTCCTTCCGTACGCAGGTCATTCGCGTCGATCCAGAATCGAGGGTACGGACCTAGATCTTAAATGTTGTAGAAAAAGGGGGGTTGTTATATCTATATGGTAGACTTTATATATTAAATTTATAATTGGGCAAATGGACCTGACAAGTTCTGGTAGAAGGCGCCTTAAAGCCATGTCGTATGTTTGACAAACGTCCTCGAAACGTAGACCATTATAGCCATGCCTCTTTAACATCCGCAATAATGGTGTGTGTTTCGAGGATGTTTGAGCAGTAGCAACCAACTTTAAAGAGATAATCTAGACTACCATGGACTGGCTTTACTGCAGAGTACTGTAATCCACTGCCATTACAGCAATACTAGGTACATATTTAACATATCCGAGAGTGTGTTATTAATGCAGTGGACTGTAATATAGAGGATGCTGTACGTACCTTTTATATAGTGAGTTTCCAGTATATTTGCCACCGCGTCCTGTTCAGCCTGATCTGATATCTCGGCCAAGCGACTATCCATGAGCAAACAGTAGTTCTACAACAACGACTTGCTGTTAGATTCTGATCTTAGGGACATTGAACAGTTTCTTTCCACTGTCATGTATCATATAAATTGGCTCAGTTCGAGAGGCTGTCGATACTAAATTACCCTATTAAAATTCACTAGCTTTGTATCCACTTGTACAGAAAGGCCCATTTATTTATATAAACAGAGACACACTGGGTGTCAATGAGGTCAATTTCTTGCAAAATGCAGTGAAAGACAAGTATGAAAATCAACAACTCACATGTCTGTATTAACCAGGAAGTGAACGAATAACCTCCTATTGCTGATCCATACACCTTCTTCACATACCGGTGTAGTGATATATATTTAGATTGCAATTAAACTGCATGGAACCCACTTCATTTGGACGAAAATACGATTCACATTAAAGACACCAGGGCATAGATAATGGAACCTATGCAAAACGGACATTTTCTACGGACTTCTTAGTCACCGTTGATAATAAGAAACTGTGCTATGCCCCCTTATCATTGAACTACAAACCAAGAAGATTAGTATTCTCATGGTTACAATAACCTTGGTAGGCTAATATCCTTCAGAAAGGTATACCGGGTACCGGTATATCCAAATGTAAGCCGAAACAGTTATTTGCTCTTTTATACATTTGTTATAAAGTTTGGACATGATCTCTGGTTAACAGCTCACTGATGGTGTCGCTAACCTCGTTGTAAAATACAACAAAGAAGAAATCACATAGGAATAGAGAATGTGATGGGATAAGATAATAATTGTAATTGTAATCGCTAAGTCATAAACATACCTCAAGCACATTATTTAGTCCATTAAAGATAATAGCATTGGCATTTCTATTAATATGGATCAGGAACATATATTTACAGTTAATACTTAATATTTGTGTTGGAACCTTAAGCATGAGAATCCGAGGGTAAGGTAACGTACGTGTGCTTCAGCCCAGGAGACGGGGGAGATGAAAGCCTTGTAGCAAACAGTGACGTTGTTGCCCAGATACCATCCAATAAAACAGCGGGAGCTCCCTGACAATAATAATAATATATTATTCTACTTTTATTTTTAATACTTACATAACTGCAATGTGGTTGATATTTCTTGTTCTAATAGGAACATCAAACGCTACTAACTACACGGAGCTATTCCAAATAGAGCGAAGAAGATGATGATGGTTTTCATGGTATCTGCAAGCCTGCTGTTTGACGTCTGTATTGAAGCTAAATATTTCCCTTTAAATAGTTTCTATAGACGGAGTAAATCGATTTCATCTATGTGGGTTTGTTTTAATGGTATCATATTAAAAATATATTCTTTCAAGTCAGCATTTATTTTTTCCATGGTATTCTCATGCTTACAAATAACTATTTATTTTTGTATACTAGTACAGTACATAAAAATAATGATTACATGCAGTGTTGTCCTCGTACCACATGGTTACTCGTTTATTCAGGACTCGTTCCATGTCGTACCCTTGGCACACATATAGAGAGAAACTTGCGCAAACAGTCTACGGTATGAGCTATAAACAGAACAATGATGACATCTATTTCATTTGATAGATTTTTAGAGCAAATTTATCGGGAAAATGATTTCATTGGTTGGCTGTTGACGCAAGCTTGCCGCTATATGTGTGCCAGGGGTACAACATGGAATGAGTCCTGAATGTAATAAATAACCCTGGGGTGCGAGGTTGATGCAGTATTTACATTTAAAGTGAAAAGTTTACATATGTTTTTCTTTTCTTTTATGATTAGCATTTTATAGCTAGACTTTACAGTCATTGCGCAAATTCAAAATATACAGTAGAATAATATGCTTTAGTGCACATTTGTGTATTTAATAATATTATGAATTGGTTTAAGATGTTGAGCAGCTTATTATTAAATTAATGCATTATGTCACAATATACAAAGATTAATGTTAAATATTACTCTGTATTACGTCATAATATACGAAGGCCATTGGATGTTTAAATCATAGGCCTATATCTAGTAACGAAATACAGTGCAGTGGATAAAGCATCTTCCAAAAGTCAGAGTTATAATATTATATAATTGGGTGCAGTATTTTAAATATCTAGGGAACATTGCTTGCTTATAACTTTATATTGAGTAAGGAGTGACTGTCATTTTCTTTACGTTCATCGAGGTATAAACGTAAAAACCGATTTGCAAACTGTATGAATCCGCGAAGCGGTTCATACAAAAGTGTGCAAAAAGTGTACACCAGTGGCAGTGTACAAAACGTTTTTGTTAACTTCCAATCGCGGCGCGATAATATTTCCAACTGAAATGTATTACAGTGTTATAGTATTGCTTCTCCGCGACCTCTAAACTGTCAATCAAGAAGCAAATATTTCGTTCATCGAAGTATAATGTTATGATACAACCAATACTGATATATGGATGCGAAGTATGGGGATATGAAAATTTAAATATAGTAGAAAAATTACACCTAAAATTTCTGAAACTGGCTGCTGGCCTTAAACAGTCAACACCAAATTTCATGGTATATGGTGAACTTGGCAGACAACCTCTTAATATAACAGTTGCAAAGAGAGTAATAGGGTT
>JAUTBQ010014015.1:0-19378 GCA_032361185.1 Lepetodrilus ovalis
CAGAAGGTCTTCCAAGAAGAGAAGACGTCAAATCGAACAAGCGGAAGATAGCTCTTCCACTTCTAGAAGTGCAAATCTAGATAGATATTGTGGGGCTTTATTATGAAAGATCTTGTGAAATACACACATTTGATGCATTTTACGACGGTCCATTTGAGTAGAAAAAAACCAGTTTCTTTTTAAATCTTTGAATGACTGACCCCTCTGACAGCACCACATACGGTTCTCAAAGCATCCAAGTGTAATTTTTCTAATAATAATTCTTGACCCTTTGTATAGTTAATCCAAATATAGTCACGATAATCAAATATAGGCAAGATAGATGAGTTATATAATGTCATAAGGCTTTTTCTTTGCAACCGATATTTTAGGCTACGTAAACAATTGATCATTGGAATCACTTTTGCAATAATTTCATTAACTTGACTTTGCCACTGACCATCGGATTGTAAAGTGAGTCCAAGATGTTTATGGGCATCTAACTACTTTTTAAACAACAATGTTCTTACATCACTTCAGTCGGTATTTACGATGGGTGATTCTCCTGTATTTCAACTTATATAATTTCATTGCTAAAACTTTTGATGAAGGAAAAGAGGTTAAAGCAGTTTTCTGTGATATTACCGAGTTTGGTATACATGATTATTATATAAATTAAGATTAACTGGTATACATGGATCATTGTTAAAGTGGTTTGATAGTTATCTAGGTAACTTAGTTCACTGTTATAAATGGCTATAAATGAGATATTAAACCAGTTTTAGCCGGATTTTCCACAGGGATCCGTGTTAGGAATTTGATTGTTTCTATTCTTTATTAATGACAAAGATTGTAATATCAATTATTTGCTGATGATACATCCCTGTATATTATAATAGAAAATCCTGTGCTAGATTGTAACTCCTTAAATAGTTTTCTAGAAAGGATTTCAACATGGGCAAAAACCTGGAAAGTAAAATTCAATCGCAGTAAAACTGAATCAATCTTGTTTACTAGGAAGAAATATGTTACAATTATGCCGGATGCTTTTATGAATGATTTAAGAATTGACACTGTACCATTAACAATAGTATACATGCACAGGTTCAATCTAAATAAATGCTGAAATAGTCGCCGATTTTGCCCCAGTTGCATGTGTAGCCGATATCATAGACGCGACGAAACCGTCGGGCTACCAAAGAGAAGATAACTCACCGGCATAAGAACATCTATTGCCGGTGCTACATATACAACTGAATGATTGCCGAATCGCGATAAACCGACTCGCGATAATCGACTCTGATCTGCTACATATACAACTGTGTGTAGCCGTTGTGATAAAACCGTCGGAGTTAACTGCATGCGCGTGCATGCTGAGTTAACTTCTCTTTACGAAATGTGCAAGTCATCTTCACTTGGTGAATTGTGATTGGCTGATTGGTAGCACGACGGTTTAGTCGCGTCTGTGATATCGGCTACACGTGCAACTGTGGTAAAATCGGCGACTATTTCGTTTGCGCAGATTCGATTTTTGAATCTGTGCAGAATCGTCGTGGTATCATCCACGACTAGTTGTAGTTAGCTTTTTTAGGCCAACGAAATTATGCTACACATGCAACTACAATTTGTCGCAATCCCGACTCTGTAACGCCGACGGTCGGGAGTCGGCATAAAGCCAATTGTACGACGATTCAATTGCATGTGTAGCATAGGCAAAAGCATTTACGAAGATTTCCTACGAACACGTTACGACTTGTTATAGACAATAAGTTAAAGTATATAAAATGTTACACTAAGAATGCTTCGAGAATACACAAATTTGCCGTTTGTTATTCAAATAATTGGCTAAATAGATCGTAAGAACGGTTCGACAATCGTGACTCAACACTGACGTAAAATGTATATGCGAATTTCTTCCCAATGTCCCACAATGAATTGTGGCAATAATAAAAAATATAAGAACGTGGAAATAAATAGGGATAAGTCCATAATTAGGACAAAGAACTGTTGCCATATCTAGAACAGAGGACTCTTGGCATTGCAGATACAGCGGCATAATTAATAATATAGTTACCGTAGATTTGTTCCCGTGTACCTAATACGTATGATATGTAAAGCAAACTCATAGCAATATTACGTGCAAAGATGACCTAGCCACTTAAAGTTACGGAGGCCTTTTTGCGCAACTCGTTAGTGTAGCACTTGCTGACGAAGGTTGATCGTGCATGTCTAGTGTCAGGTTAATTCTATCATTACTCGGATAACACCATGCCCATGCATTTAGAAGAGAGCAAATGATGGAAATTGTCCGTCCGTTATTGGACCTAATCTCCGTGAGTTGAGCATTTGCATTCGTCACGTCATTGTGTACCCACACCGTCTCCAAGGACACTATCAGGCCGGTATCGCTGGTGTCGACGTCGATGTGTTTGGCGTGTTCTGAAGGATTTGAGCATAGTTGTGATCTGTCTGCTAAACCGCCATACTGTCGAAAACACGATGCATTGGGAGGTAACGCAAATGTTTGATCTTTTACATCCACGTGCTCTATAACCATTTCATGGAAATTGGAAATACGCACCTTTGCAAATTGTTGAATTGCGTCACATTCTTGTACTAGGATATTCTCCGTACATGACGTATGTCGGTAGTCTACTGTATTTGTTTCTGGGTTCAGGGTGATGTATTCCTTAGGAGTTGATGTGATCATTTCATGACAGAATATCTTCACTAAGGAGGTGTTTAAGGCAGGAGAACTCAACCAGTATTCGCCATCGCCATAAGAAGAGTTACAGTTCTTGACATCAAGGCAAGATTTCATAGGCTGTCCACAATATACCAACGACCAGTTCCCATTGTCCAGACATATCCTTACACCAACAAATGAATATCCCTGAGAACAGTTGTAATTCAGAATTGAGCCTTGTTCCCAGATATCCTGAGAGGTTGAAGTCATGACTCCGTTAGGAACTTCAGGAGGTTGTAGGCATCCTCTGTTACAAGAGACTTGTTCCCATGTTCCATCTGCCTTGCAAACAGCGTCGCCAGATCCAATGAAGCCCAAATCACATTCCAACGTTAACGTTGTTCCAGGATCCCTGCTAGTCTGTGACAGATCAAACCTTCCATGTTCAACATCCGGTAATTGAAGACACTGTGTAACACAGTCGTATGGAGGAGTGTTCGTTTGTTGAGGAACACATACCTGGTCAAGTCCACAACTATGACCTGAACAGAATCCCGCGATAGCCGTGGACCAGGGGTCAACACTGCTCGACACCATCTCCTGACCGGCCACTTCTTGTGTCAATGAGGACATGTTCAATTTGTTGAGATCACACGCACGCGCACTCAGATTAAAGTTGAACGACTTGCACAAACTTCTCAGGAGACATTCTCTGACACAGTGCAACAGTCCTTGGGTTGTCAGAGTTAAGAATGTATCTCCATTGTTGACCACGCCTTGGTTTAAATGTGGAAAGTTGTTAAGATCTGAACAGACCTGACCGTATATCACCGAAAAACAGGAACAAAAGTAGACGCATAGGTAAAATTTCACATGACATCGAAAATACATTGTATGCTCTGACTCTCTCATTAAGACTTCTACATTAGTATCATCCTAATCCATACACACAGCATTTTATAGCTTCCATTTATTGATTTCAGATCTATTGATAGACCATTCAGATATTGGATGTCCATCCTTGTAGGGATATGTGTATTGATGAATTGATTGCTCGTGGAGATTAAGTTCCTCTTGAGTTGCCGCTGATAATCGGAAGATGTTGAAGAATCCCGCTCAAGAGGTCAATACTACACTACCTAATTGTTACCTTCTCTGAAATACGTTCGTGTGTGTGTGTATCGGACACACAGAGGTGTTTATTGACCGTGAACTAAACATGGATCATTGCTAGGACGAAACATCTCTTAGAGAGTTCAGGAGTACTAATTCAAGTTGAAAAAGAAAAACTTGAGCATATTTTAAAGTAGATCGAGGCCATATTGATAACTTACTTCAGTATATTCAAGGTAACTATGCAGCTTTTTGTACTCTGCCATTCTAGGTTTTGACTTCTGTTTTTAATACCCGACTTAAGAAAGGTATCCGACATAGGGACTTAAAGGTTTCAGAATATGTTCATAACATCATATTTGTCACGTGTTTGAAGTTACATAGTAATATCATGGTTAGGTACAAATTTATTAACCCTTAAAGTTATTATGGATTTTAACATCGCTGGGGAACTTTTCACCCCGTTGCGACGATTAAGCAATAATTATTTAACTATACTTTATATTATTTATTAATTATATTAAAAACGAATAAGCATGAAAAACATGCCCAAAATGTGTAGTTAAAATTGTACATATGATAATTAAGCTAGATGAATGGTTAAATTATGTATATAAATTAATAGTTTGATGCTGGTGATAAATAATTTAAAACTTTCCAAAAGTTGGCCAGGGACCTATGCAAAAATATGTTTAAGATTTGGTGATGACTAACACCTCGGACGTTTATTTGAAAAGTCCACACAATCAAAGAAAGTATGCTTGACTGTGATGTCTCACAACAAACACACCGTGGCCTATTCTCATCCTTTAAAATGTATGAACGAGTATAAAATGTATGTCCAATACGACAGCCTTGCAGGACTGTTTCATCCTGACGACAATAAATACCCGATAGTGGGGTTAAACCAATCATGATTTGAAAGCAATTTATAATGCGTTTCATTATTATATTTTTCTTGGTGAAGCGATTTAATATAGCAGCTAACAGCGTGTTTAGTATAGCTATATGGAATTGACATTGGTGAAACAATAGCAGTATGTACGTCCTTTGCTGCAACATCCGCCAAAGTATTTCCCTTGATGCCCACATGACCCGGCAACCAACAACATATTATCTCTGATGTGGTAAGTGAGTCATGCAGCTCCAGAATGTCAAGTAGAAGTGTGTTTTTTAATTGACAGTTTTTAATAGCCTGTAAGCAGGAAAAATAATCATAAAATATAATAACTTTTGGAAGGTTACAGTTTGTATATAATATGGTGCAGAGCCAATTGAACGGCCTTTACTTCTGCTGAGAATACAGACGTCCCATTGCGTTTGTTAATGAATCAATATCTGCTGCTTAATTGACACTGGTGCCATCATATAAACATGATTAGGATAATTATATTTAAGTTCGGAAAACTGCTGTTGAAAAAAAATAGTTGATTAGTGGAGGATTTGGTAAATTTGGTTTTGTCCATATGAATCGAACCAATTGCCAAGGCGGAAACCTTCATATGCAGGTTTGATTTTAATTTAGTAATATATCGTAGTGCAAGCTTAACTCGCCTCTCTGATAGAGAAGGTTCGTCAACTTCCACGTATAGTGATGGAATTGATGAACAGCGGAAGGCATTCAGAGCAAGTGTGAGCCCCTGATAGTGAACTATCTAATATTTTGAATTAGTTCTTACGAGCTGAGCCGTAAACAATGGAGCCTTAGTCCAATTTAGAACGGACCAATGCCCTATATAAATTTAGCAGTGTGTTCTGATCGCTGCCCAATATGATACTCATTTGATATACATTTGTAAGCTGTTTTCAAATGGTGTTTATGTTTTGCAAACGACGTCTGCAAACAAAGCAGAGCTACACGCATGTCTCTGCATCCCGCGCATGCGTAATCATTAATTACACTTTCCTTTGTCTTGGTCAACAGCTAAAACATTTCAGTTTACATTCCACATCACTCTCTGGCATTACTTTCATCTACGCTTACCTACACCTATTGCCATGGAGAGAGGACGTAGACGTACACGTCTCTCTCAGCTGCCTTCATCTACGCTTTCTAGGTCGCCATCTGACCTTCAGGAGGGTGGGGAACGTCGATCTCCTCCGGCGACACGGAAACGGAGAGGTCGACCCGTTTCCAATGGCGGAGAGCCCCCGATCGTCCAGCCACGTCTCGATGACACCCCACTGAACTGGACAGCCGAATACATGCGTACTCGGTTGGGATACCTCGGCATCGTCATCCCGTCCTCCGTTCTGAGAAAGGACTTACTAAAAATCGTCTTGGCTAACTGGACGAGTTTGGAAATTTCACCATCGGTGCCGTCCGCGAGTGTGACGGTTTCCAGTCCCCCACAGGGATGCGGCGAGCAGGCTGGGAGTGCTAGACCTTCCCCCCCGGTGTTGGACACGCAGTTTGCTTCGGGGGAGGGACAACAGCTCGGACTTGGCTATACCGAGGTGTCTGTACAAGATCAGCTGGCGTCATTGACCAGCACGGTCGAACGCCTTGTCGCGATTCAGGCGAGTCACAGTGCGCCAGTGGCTGCAGTTTCCATTCCCACCAGGCCAGCTGCTGCTGAAGGTATGTCCGCTATTTGTGCTCACGACGCACCCAACATTGCCTGTATTGCACCGGGGTTGAGGTGTCAGATCTTAGCACACAAATACGTGAACTTTGCCTTGCTTCTGGTACCTATCCACCTCGAAACGAGCGAATTCCGTCATGTCATCGACGCGGATGGCGGCGAAATCCGCATTAAAGGCCCCCACAATGAGAAATGCAAGAGGAGCTTATCACTCATCGAGTTCTACCAGGCCTTTGACATATTCCGCGACGTGGTCGTGGGCGTGGAGTCCCACCGTTCGGTCGAACTTCAGAGATATCTTGCGCACATTACAAAGATTGCTGCCACATTCCCGGGATCTGCATTCTATGAATACCATGTCACTTTCTCGTCTAGGGCTGCCAACCTATGGGCGCAGGGCGTAAGAGTAGACTGGGCCCAGTTGGACGTGCCACTGTTTATAACGGTGACCGCGGGACGGCAAGTGACATCGTGCGTGTCATGCAACAGTACCACGCACTCAACTGACATGTGCCCCACAAGTGCATCGCAGCCTGCACCGGCCAGAGTTCGCAGACTGGACACAGACGTTCGGGGACGGAAAGTAGTGTTGCACTTGGGAAGGCCGATGTGCAATAACTATAACGCGGAGCACGGGTGTTCGCGTCCATCTTGCCCCTTTGTTCATGCATGCACAGGCTGCCGGGGAGCACACTCGCAGTGGACCTGCAGAAGGATTGGGAAATCTGGGAATGGTCCTAAAGCACAGTGACATCGGCTATCCTCAGAGGTTCCCCTCGGTGAGCTGTGTGACATAGCAGCTCTTTCACCAGTCAACGTGGACGGCTTGGAGCTGGAGCTCAAAGAACATCCAGATTCGGTGTTCACGGAAAGACTGTTATATGGATTCAGATACGGCTTTCACACGGGGATTCGGAGCCTGCCCACTGTAGATGTGTTTTGTAGGAACAACAAATCGGCGCGGGATGATGTTAATTGCGTGTCACGTTTAATTAAATTAAGTGCTCAATAAGTTTGTCATCGGCCCATTTCTTATTTCGCCATTTCCATCGTTCCGTGTAAATCCGCTGGGCGTAGCCGTGGGGAAGTATTCGCGAAAACAACGGTTAATCGTCGACCTATCGGCCCCACATGACACGGATGAGCCCAGCTTGAACAGTCTTATCGACAAACGGGAATATTCCATGGAATATGTGAAGCTGGACGATGCGATACAACACATCCAGCGGTTAGGTAACGGGGCACGTCTCTGTAAATTCGACATTCGTGACGCTTTTAAGCAGGTCCCTCGTTGTGGCATCTCCATGGCATCCAGTGGGAGAATAAGCTCTACTTCTTCACGCGACTCGTGTTTGGTTCTCGCTCTAGTCCGAAAATTTTCGACATGCTGTCTGCAGCTGTTTGTTGGATCGCGACCAATAACTATGGCATAGCTAACATTCTACATCTGCTGGATGACTTCCTTACCTTGGATGCTCCGAATGCACCGGCTCATCTTACCATGACCGTCATGCGCGGTTTGTTTGATCGCTTAGGTATCCCATTGGCGGACAATAAAACGGTGGGCCCCACAACGTGCTTAGAATATCTCGGTATTGTGCTGGACACACAGCGAATGGAAGCGCGTTTACCACGCGAGAAAGTGCTTCGGATATGTGAAGTGATCAGCGAATTCCTGTCCCATCGGAGCGCTACAAAGCGTTCTCTCCTGTCCCTATTGGGGCATTTGAACTTTGCAGCTCGAGTTGTACACCCGGGGCGGTCATTTGTATCTCATCTTATTGCGCTCTCTACCCAGGCTAAACATTTGTCACATTTCGTGACCGTCAATCAGGCGTGTCGGGCGGAACTGGCCATGTGGTTGACTTTCCTGTCAGAGTGGAATGGCACCTCGTTCTTCTCCGACCAGTGGTACACCTTAGCCAAGGATATCGAACTGTATACAGATGCGGCGAGCACCAAAGGATTCGGGGGTTATTACCAGGGGCAGTGGTTCAGTGGACAATGGCCCATAGACTTGTTGACCTCTCCCGAGTGTTCGCTAGCCCTGTTGGAACTGTACCCCATCCTGATAGCAGTACTAATCTGGGGACGTTTATGGGGGGGGAAAAGGGTTTTATTTCATTGTGATAACAGTGCTACTGTACACATCATATGCAAAGGTAGAGCCGCCTACAAATGTGGTTTGCTTAACATGTTTGCTAGAAAAATGACACTGTGTGCTATGAGATTTAACTGTATGTTTTCAGCGCAACATGTGCCAGGTGTTCACAACTCCATCGCTGATGCATTGTCTCGTTTTCAGATGTGTCGTTTCCGTCACCTAGCGCCGGCCGCTGCCAGCACCCCTTGCCCCGTGCCAGACTTCGACCAGGTGATAAAGTGCTAGCGGCAGAGGTTCAGGCCCTGTGGGATGCAGCGGTTGCCCCATCGACCAGGCGGGCATATGCATCCGGGTTATCATGTTTCAAATCTTTTCTTTTATCGCAGCACTATGCGAGTGATGTTCGTCACCTTCCGGATGTGAATCAGTCCACTCTAATCAATTTTGTAGCATATTGTCACGGTATTTTAAACATTACCTATTCCACCATCAAGACATATTTAGCAGGTATTCGATTCTTCTATCTCAGACATGGGAAGCGCAGCATTTGGTCCATGGGTGAATCATTGGACAGTTTACATTACATTTTGCGAGGGGTCAAGCGCTCACAATCTTCCTCTCTCTTGCGGAGACTCCCAGTGACATCAGATATCCTTTCGGCTTTATGCACCTGTCTCAACAAAGGTTGTTTTTCCCCATTCATAGATTGTATGATGTTAGCGGTTATGACGCTAGCCTTCTTTGGATTCCTGCGGTGCGGGGAGTTTACGGTACAAGGAGACTTCGAGGCAGATCGAAACCTAGGTATATCGGATATTACCATTAATCGGACCAGCACAGCCATGACTCTCACACTTAGGGCTTCTAAGACTGACCCGTTTCGTGCCGGCATTGATTTAGTTATATTTGAAAATGAAACTTTCCGCCCAGTGAGTTTGATGTCACGATACTTGTCAATGCGTTCCTCTTTATGTACCAGCCCAGCCTTGTTTATCACTTCGGATAACCTCCCCTTGTCTAGGGTCTATTTCATTAGCAAACTTAAGTGTTTGCTTAGCCATATGGGATTTGACAGTTCACGTTTCAACGGCCATTCCTTCCGTATTGGGGCGGCT
Source organism: Lepetodrilus ovalis (assembly GCA_032361185.1). Classification (NCBI taxonomy): domain Eukaryota; kingdom Metazoa; phylum Mollusca; class Gastropoda; order Lepetellida; family Lepetodrilidae; genus Lepetodrilus; species Lepetodrilus ovalis. Next base: position 9,583 of record JAUTBQ010014015.1, read on the forward strand.
ACTTCCGCCGCAAAACACGGGGTGCAAGATCATCTTATTCAGACACTCGGTCGTTGGAAGTCTTCTTCCTACACTCGGTACATTCACACCGAAGCACCTACCCTTAGGCAAGCCCAAATTGCTATGTGCCATCTGTAAATTCCTAGCCCTGTTTCTATTTCTACCATCTTATTTTATTTTATTCTGTTCTTTTATTAATTTTCTTTATTTTTTATTTTTTTTTGGCGGTTATTGTTCCTAAAAATACTTTCAGTAACAAGTTTTGGCTTATTCAACACCGCCCCAAAAACAAAAATGGTTACTATCCTTGTATATATGTTTTATTTCACTATATATTTTACATGTATCTTGACAGGCATCTATATGATATGCATTTCACTCTACTAGCCGGGTGAAAGGGTCACCCCCCTTTCTGTAGCCCATTCATACCCAAGGGTCACCCCCTTGCTGCAAACTTTAAGTTCCAAAAGGTCACCTCTTTTGCTTAGCTCCAGTAGCCTTTGAAGGGTCACCCCCTTTTTTGCAAAATCATAATCAAAGGGTCACCCCCTTGCTACCATCTTTATTTATCAAAAGGTCACCCCTTTTGCCTAGCTTCAGTAACGTCGAAGGGTCACCCCCTTTTGGCTCAGGCATGTGATTATTGTATTATTATCATGTACCTGTACTACCATACCCTCATTTTATATGGATCAGAGACATGCATCATCCTGGGGGTGCAACTCAGCCTGTATCAGCAGACTAAGCTAGGCAACGTGTAAGAGTTGCACCCCCCATGTGCCAAAATATTAAAAATTCATTAAACTAAATTACATCTTGTTGTTTGTGATACATAAAAGTAGGTATTACTAAGGTCCACTTTGAAAGTGGATTGACTAATTATTACATACTTGAAATGTACACTGCAAGGTAATTTATTTCTCAAAGGATACTTTTATGATGTTTCCATGGTGATGGGCAAGTAAAAAGCAGCATTGTATAAGGTCTGATCAGATTGAGAAATCAATATAAGATTTCCTTTATAGATTGTGTAGGTTTTGTCAAGAGAGGCCTGCAGCAGTGTCAGCTATATTTAGAAGAGTACATAATAAAGTGTATGATAATAAACTTCAGGTAAATTGTGCTGGTTCTTAATTGTCATATTATTTTCTTATTTGGGAATATGCATAAAAGCATGACCTTTAACAAGAGGATTGATTAATAGATATGACAGCATGGCAGTGTTCTGCTCCAGTACTGACAATGGAAAACTGCTGGAATTATACACAAGTGTAGATTCTATTGAACATTCACAGATTCCAACTCTTAATGTTTGGGTGTCACGACTTACTGTGTGGATCCTTATGATGATGTTGAGACCTATTATGTCAATACTGATAATGTTAGTGTACATACTTATGATGATGTTGAGACCTATTATGTCAATACTGATAATGTTAGTGTACATACTTATGATGAACAAAAAAATAATGACTGACAGTTTCATTTTTAATAACAATACATGTACTCTCATACGAGGAAAGTTTTCTTCTTTGATTGTATTTTCTTCTTTAATTATTCTGTTGTGTTCTTGTGTTTTACCACCTATGGATCTTAAAGGCCATTCATGTATAGTTGGTATTTTGGTTCCATCAACTTCTTCATTCTACATTTCCTGTGAGTCATAAGCATTGTATTACAACCATCCCTTATTTCACGTCTGTTTAAATAGATAAAAATGGAAAACTGTTTTCTGTTGTTTCACATCTGCTTTTCCTAATGGATTTCTTTGCCATTTTAAGAGAAATTCAATTTAAGTTCAAACACATTATTTCTGACTTGTTCTGCGCATGTAATCTTAAAGGTACAATCGCATGGCTACAGGATCTTGATCTCAACCTGAAGAATAAGCCATTTTTATGTGTTACTTTCTCAACCTGAAGAATAAGCCATTTTTATGTGTTACTTTCTCAACCTGAAGAATGTCATTTTTTTATGTGTTACATTGTCCCCTCGATATAATGCTGAAGTTGGGGTCCATGACATACCACCAAGGATCGACTGTAATTCTTTCTGCGTTCATTGAGGTATGAACGTATAGGTAATACTCTACCAATTAGTGGAAGTAGTGGTACGCCAGTAGTGGATTTGCAAGCCAGGGATTGGTTGAAATTTTGAAAGCACTTAATATACTATGGATAATGTACCTGGTATTCTAAAAACATGCCAGCTTTATATTTGCATAAGAAATAATTACAACTTGGATCCATTCGTCTGAGGTGTCTACCTTTAGACATTCCAGACGACTGCAGTTTGCACGGTCACCTACTTCCGGTTATTGTCTACACAAAAAACAATGGGAGAATTTGTTTATTTGTGAGTTTCCAGACTCTGCAGAAGATGGACTGTTATGTCATGTGTGGTCAGGTATTGTGGTTTCCTTTCTAAATGTTATATCCATCCATACTCTACCATTGTGACCTATGGAAAAGTATTTGGTTGTGCAATACGTTATAAACAAACCAATGTGCAAACTGTATGAAATTGTGAAGCAGTTCATACAAAAGTTTGCACTTTGGTTTTTACATTCATACCTTGAAAGCTAAAAGAAATATGACAGTCAATCCTTATAAATAAATTGCATAACAAATCGGTGGAGATTACATGAATTTAATAGTCTTAATTTTGTTTAATTACCTTCCATGTGCAGCGCAATAATATTTCCAACTGGTATTGTGGGAGTGGCCTACGAACATTTTGTTTATTGAAGTACGAACGCAATGCTTTTGGGTGATGTGGACCAATCAGATTGTCAGATTGACAATAGATTTATTTATTAGAGTTTATTCTATGAGAATATGTGATCATTGGTATACCACATGCCCTCTCATTAATTCAATAATCATTCATATATACATACAGTGAATGCTATTTTAATTCCACAATGCCTGGATATACCAAGCATGGGTTGGAAATAATAGTAGTGGCCTAGGCTATCTTAAAGGCATAATATCACAGATATTTATGCTTGTTTTAGACTAGTTCTTAGCTATAACTGCAAAGTACATTCACTTGACATGCATACAATCATGTTTGTACTTCTACCACTGTGTGGGGGTATGTCATGGACCCCAAATACAGCCTTATATAGAGGGGACACTGTATATATACATATTGCTGGCTGAATGGCTTCTGTAGCACTACATATGCTAGGTAGCAAAAAGTAGTGCAGCTTGAACGCGTCTCCTGTTTTACAGACAAATTTGGGTCTCAATATGTATTTGTTGTTTCAGCTAAATGTTGGGAGTATTGGAAAACTGTACAAGATGAGAGTCTACTTCCACTCCAAGGCAGGAAACTTGTCCTGGTTTCTGCAGAAAGTAAGCAAAGAATTCTTGGATTTGAAAAGTTATACAGTATTTCTTTTAAGTTAAATGCAAAGGTGCTGTGTTTACTGCATTCAAAGCTTCATCAAATTCACAAAGAATTAAAAAAAAAAAATCTGTGACTTAATTGCTGTATCACACTTGCATTTTATTCAATTTGAAAGAAAGGGAGACAAGCAAATAATTTTTTGATTTCAGATGAAGATGAAGGATGCCAACACTGGTGAGGAATTTAACGTGGAACACAATGATTGGATCAAATCCTCCGCCGAGAATCCCGACGCGACCATGGAGCTGCCGCTTGTCAGACCGGACTTACCTCCCCTTCAAGGTTTGTTTCCTTCTGAGATCTCTGTCTGCTAGTGTCTTCTTGCTTCATGCCTGATTCCAGTTGTCTCCCTTGAAGTCATTGCCACGTCTCTCTTGAACCAACGTTATTAATAATCATATTGTATTCTTCAGATGTGTCCTACCAAGTCACTGTGACAACAGGTGATATTCCAGTAGCGGAGACTGAAGCAGAAGTGTTCTGCACCCTGATTGGTCAGTTTGGTGACACGGGTGAGCGAGTGTTGGTGCACCCAAAGAGCAGCAAGGATATATTCAGACGTGGTCAGGTAGGTCAAAGTTCAAATCCCAGAATTCCAGCATATCAAATTCTTCCCTAATTAAATAAAGAATACAGAATATTGTCTATTAATAGATTTACTATAAAACTATATATTCCATTGATATTACCCAAAATAATATGTATACTTATTAAACATGACCAGTATACATTGCATTGATGGCCTTGTTTCAGAGAGATCAGTTTGAGATCAACACTCTCGACCTTGGCGTTGTATCCAAACTTCTGATTGGCCACAATGAGATTGGACGCGGATGTGGATGGTATTGCGACTCTGTCACCGTTGTCCCTGGCAACGTCCCCAAGCAGGCGGCCATTGAAACAGTCTTCTTATGTCACAGGTGCCAATGGCAAACAATTCATCTGACGATAATTAAAAATAAAAACACTACCCAAAAAAAATATTATTTTTTAAATGGAATTATCTTATTTTCCATACTTTTTTTATCACGATAATGAATGTGGTATTTTGATATAGGTGGATGGATTCAGGATGTGAGGACCGCCGCCTGGTGAGAGAGTTAACTCCCCTTGCCCATGTAGAACCGGCTACAGAACTTACACCTGCTCAGCGTTCAAAGTCAAGTAAGTTCAGAAACTAAGTAACATTTTTAATCACATATTTCTCCTCGGTGGAAAGCGCAATTTCAATTCCCTGAGAATTCCATTCATCACATGATATGGTAGAAAGAATCCTGATGTGACATTATAGTAAGAATTTACTCACTCATCTCGAGAATATCTAATTAAATTTATATTAAATAAAATCCTGAAAAATGTCAATATGATACAAATATGATACTCTTTGGTATGAGATTATTGATTTAATTTCCAGAGGGATTATGGGATTGCACCATCACCATGGCAACGGAGGACAAGCTGGACATGACACAGGCAGATTTCCGCAATGTTCGTCCAGTCAGTCTCGTAGTGTATGGAAGTCGCAACATAGAGGGTCCGATCGATATGACAGAAGCCAAGAAAGTCCTTCTTGAGCCGGGACAGACTCACAAGATTACGGTAGGAAGACACGTCTGGTTACCATAGAAACCATCCTTGCATACCCAGGGATACTTATTCTGTTCACTCTCCATGTTAGACACCCTGGCACACATCTAGAGATAAACTTGCATAGTCTATAGGGAGCTATAAATAGAACAATGATAACTTCTATTTCATTGGATAGATTTTGATGGCGAATTCATCACGATAATGATTTCATTGGTTGGCTGTTTACACAAGTTTCCGCCTAGATGTGTGCCAGGGTGTACGACATGGAGTGTGAGGGGAATAAGTACCACTGGGTGCGAGGATGCATAGAAGCCTGTTAAGCAAATAATATTCTATCTTATTTTGTATTGAAATAGTTTTGTGTATTCTCTTTTCTTTTTCCTTCATAGACGTCTGATTATAGTAGAAGCCTGTTAAGCAAATAATATAAGAAAATATTTAAAAAAAATAAATTGTAATTTGGTCTTTTGTTTGCAGGGCATCAAGCTTGCAGACATCGGTGAGATTCAGAAGGTCAGGGTGACCCAGGGTGAAGACAATGAAGCCAACCCAGCATGGACAATACAACAGGTACATGTAACACTGTATGTAACACTGTATGTAACACAGTTAACATGGTTAACGGGCATGTCAATTTGTAGAGGAAATCTTCTGATTTATATGTCCAGGGTCGATTTATTTGCCCTTGACATGGCTTCAGGCCTGCAGCCTCCAGACCCCAGACTTGTTTTCACCTAAAACCACAATTGTCTGTTGCCACGTCTGTGTTAGTGATTGATTTATTGTTTAGATAACCCTGTATGCAGGGAATTGACATAGTAACTTGTATAACAATAACTAAAACATTTGGCTTGAATTTCGATCAGTGGGAGTGGGGTGTGAATGTCATATAACATTTACATACCTGTTAATAACTAGAACCTATGGGTTGAGACCCTAATGGCGTGTGTGAGTTGTTGTTTGGGGATGTTGGATAGTATACCTGTGCTGTGAACCAATATGCTATTCAAGTCATTCTGAAACTGTTAACAAATGAAACTTTACCTTTAAAAGAAATTTGCCAATGTAAAAAAATGTGCAACAAATTTGTTAAATTCTATATGTACTCTGGGTCGCAAGGCCTGCAATTCTCAAGTAAATCTGGTCTCTCCTTGTCTTGGGTTGTCAAATAAGTGAAATATTTTAACAGGGACGCACATTAATTAATCAGTCAATCAATCTGTATCTGTATTTTGAATATGGAATTTTAGCCAATGCGAAATAACGTTATTATCTTTCACTTTATATTGCTATGTATCTACTTCTGCAAATCAGTTACCTAGGATCTTAGCTCTATGAGTGGCGTGGCTCCTTAGCAACTACATGCTAACACATGAATGGGACCAAACGTTTTTATTGGACATTTCTTGCAATTTTTGGTATAAATTAGCATTGTAGTCATCGCCTATGGGTGAAATATTCCCACTGCCACGTAAAGCTTTAAATTCAATCAATCGATCTATTTAGTTGGACAATAATTCCATCCTGTTTTCTTCACTCCAGATTTCCCTGGAAGATTCCACGACCAAAGAAAATCTGAAGTTCTCGTTCGACTCCTGGGTAGGTGAGGTCGGCTCTGACATCACGAAGGAAATGTCCGTCATCAGACCCGGACAGACGTTCACCCCTCGTAAGTCTTCACTGATTATGTAGCGCAGTGGTAGAACATTGGACTTCGGAGCCAGAGGTACCGAGTTCAAATATCGCCCCGGGGGTGTCTGGCTTCAATGTTCGTGGAAGTTATATTTCTGACGCGATATTGATGGGATGCACTGTCTTTAGAGTGACAATACAGATATCATCCTTGGTCTGTCAGTAAACAGCCAGTGCTCACAGGTTTACTGAAACATTCAGCGCTACGGATGTTGCAGGTTTCCTCCTGGCCTAAACTGACAAGTCGTGATATTAGTGAAAGATTCTAGAAAGCGACTCTAAACCCCATTACAAAAAGAAAGATACAAAAAAATAATTAACCTTCAGTTTATGATGTTTATTTCATATATTTAATAAAACAAACTTTCCACCTTTAGATTACCCAATAGATAAAACTAGCTGTTCTTTATAATCATATTACTTATTAAAACTAAGGATGAGTGAGGTTTACTTCTAGGATAATAAAAGTTTTGTATTTACCTTGGTGACATGTTTGATTTTCCACTTATTTTAAGTTTTTAACTTGCTCAAAAATCAAGTTTTGTCTATGGTACTTAGATCTGTAAGACTTGCCAGTTTATTTACTTGTTTAGTCACATGTTAGTGGCAACTCTCATCTCCCCTCTTTCCCAAGGTAACTAGAGATGCCCCAGTTAATCCGGTCTCCAGAATGTTATTGTTAAACATTGTGACAATATGTGTTAAAAAGCATCATTATAGAGCAGCGTGTCTGATCATGTTGGAAGTGTGCCGTTGGTTGTGTGCTGTAGTCGGTGAGATTGGGTATCATTGTGATGGGACTCGGTGTTTATTTACAGCGATACCCGGCATCATTGTGATGGGACTGTGTTTATTTACGGCGATACCCGATAACCATTGAGAGGTACCCCGCTGAAGCAACAGGTCTGTGCGGCATATCACAGAGAATTTGTGATAATCGTGTTTGAGCAACCTCCGAGATACTCCACCTTATCTGCGATAAATGTGAATAAATGTTGAATTAATTTGTCATCATTCTGATGCGGTTAGAGACAGACTAGGCAACTAGGTTCTGATATTAATTAAGTCAATTCCCTGTTGATATTTGTAATTAATACAAAATTAAATAATCTATTCAGTGACAAGAAATTAAAACTTCATTCGTTAATTTAATTTTTTATTTTGGGTTTATGGAGCTGCTTTCAAGATTCTTCACTTACGTCATGTCTTGTGAGTTTAGGCAGGGGGAAACCTTCAACATCCATATACATAGTGCTGATACTGATGATGATGTCTGTATTGTCACAGTACAGACCGCACAGTTTACTATATTTATTTGTCTGTAACTTGAATGACCAATATTCCGTATTATCTTATCAGTATCATCTATTTTATCAATTTCGCACATTCCACTTGTATTGCACTCTTAGCCATATTGTCCTTTTTCTTTTATCCTTGTTTTAAAATTAATTTTTTTTAACCTATCTGATTATATTATTATCTAACATTGTAGTCATCGCACATGGGTGAAAATATTCCCGCGACGACGTAAAGCATTACATCAATCAATGGATGGCCAATGCATTACTGTTAAATGTAGTCGCAATATTCAGGTCATTATAGGAAATTGCCTTCAGGCAAACTGTGACATGTGAGGAATGGGACTTTAAATATCTGACCTAGTTTCTCTGGTGTGTATATCCATGTCTGAGTTGGTCCACAGGAGTTGACTGATGTCAGATTTAAAGCACTGTAACTCTTATAAACATAATGCCCTATCGTGTGATTTTGACAGTTTTTATCCTTTTTTTCTTCTATTCCTGTATTTTTTTTCTGTGTGTTTATCACCGGATATTACCGCAATGTTCATCTTCTTTGTATAAATTGCAATTCAAGATATAAGCATGATAATATGTAAGTTACAATAACCATATCAATGTTAATGGTAAAACCGTGTTAACTAGACAATGTTTCTAGTTTTAATTTGTACCTCAGATAAGAGAGAACAAACAATGAAACTTGAGCAATGTTTACAGTTACCATGGCAACACATCTGTTTTCAGTTATCCAGTCCGGACTTAACACCACTCTGAAATATAGGACAGTTTCTTGAGTAATAGTAGACAGAAGCCGTTATTCACTGTAAGATGATGTAGTACTAATATCCAAATACATGTTACGTAGTCAAACCGTTTTTTGTTTAACTATCCATGGCTGGCAAGTGTTTAGGATGCGGCTGTGGTATGCTAGATATGCTTGGGCCCAGTGCATAGTGAGGCCATCTGCACAGGGGGAATATTTGTGTAAGGGTTGTTACCATGGTGACTGGGCATACAGGACCATTGTAAGCCCTGTGGCTGCTGGCTGCTGCTCATCACTGTGCCAGCAGGTGTCCGCCAGCGAGAGGGGTCACTGTCGCCCCCTGGTGTCATGCCTTTGAGCTGTCACGTCACTCCCTATGTTGGTAGTTTGTGATCATCCAATAACACTACATACGTTGGTGTCCCAGGACTGTTTCCTCAGCTAAATGCAGCATCTAATTCAATAGATTTCTGGATTTTAAGTCTTAGCCTAGATGTTTGTAGTAAATCTATGTTGAGTTTGATAGTTTAGTGCTAGTACTGATCTGTGCTACAGGTCTTGGTACCTATTCGGACCCAATTATTATCTGATTTTTTGTTTGAACAATAACACCCTAATACTTTCCAGTGGCTGCTTTGAAGTCGAATATTAATCAGCAGGATACATTATATTAAATATACATGTACTTCCATCCTTTGAAACTACAGTTTGGCTAAGAAATAAGATGTATACTGGATAACAGTGAATGAAATTAACTGATATTTTGTCATGTTATTAAATCCCTGTTACAGAAACCCATATCCTCATCCAAGCTATTTTCAATACTACATTGTAGACTTAAGAGATATATTATTCTAGATAAATGTAAAATGAACTGAAATGTTCTTATGCAATTAAATCCTCTGTCGTCTTCTTTAAAACCCATATCCCACACCAAGCACTATGCTGTGTTCAATGCAGCGATGTCATCCTCGAAAACCCAAGCTATTGTGACTCCACTACCTTCCGTCAAATACCCTGGGATCACTGCCTATTCAGA